>CM071573.1:39412121-39417121 GCA_036426205.1 Ascaphus truei
ATATAATCACATGGAAAATGTATTTATATATTAGATGAACATCCAGACCTGTAAACAGTTTTGTTGGCAAAGTTAATAAATATATGTCGAATTATGTAATTATTTCACACCACTAACGACCCAGATAGCACATGTTTGCTGACATATCATACAGTGACCCTTCCATGCAAATGTTCATTAAACAACCTGTCTCTTTCCCTGTTCCACTGACTGGTTATTCAGATACCTGCACATTTATCCCTCTGAACACGCTGGAGCTTATGGAACAAATTAGAAGAAGAGATGTCATCCAATTTAGGATGGTCATTTGGAAATTAACTTAATTTGTCAAGTGTCAAAAACATGTCACAGGCATTGAATGTATAACTGAATAATGTCCTATCTCATGTGATATTTGGATCTGTGCAGAAGCCAGGCCTCGTAAATAATATACAAAGTAAGAAACCTAATCCAGCAGGCTAGAATGTTTAATTCATCATTATACGAGCTAATTGGAAGGTGATTATATGGTAATTGCTCATTAGTGGTGTATATTTATCGCTGTACCTTATGTCAAGGCCATGGGAATTGTGTAGAGTCTGTTCTCTCATTTCAGGGATCAGTTTCAGAGGCAGGAGTGACACAGCCAAGATCAGGTTCTGCCTGACGTCAGGCCCAGCTCTGAATGCAGAACTGGCCTCTATAAATATTGGACAGGATGCCTCTGGATGAGCAAAGGCTGAAGCTGTCTGTGGACCTGCATCAGGGAAGAACAAGAAGCCTCCAACACATCTTAATAATAAAGCAAGCTGACAGGGCACAGTGTGTTTGTGTTTTGTATGGAGGCAATAGCAACAAATGGTTAGATTAAAATTACACCTCTATTCGGTTACATGCCTTCTTTACACTGTAAAGCTTTCCTTTTCTCTCAGTGTCTAAATGTGTGTGTCTATCTATCTATCTATCTATCTATCTATCTATCTATCTATCTATCTATCTATCTATCTATCTATCTATGTGCATTATATATGTATGTGTGTGTATATATATATATATATAGTCTGTACATTATGTGCGTTTATCCATGCATCTGTGTGTGTCCATATATATGTCTGTGTGTGTACATTATGGGTTTGTCTAGCCATGTATCTACTATGTGTTTATATATATATATATATATATATATATATATATATATATATATATATATATATGTGTGTGTGTGTGATCTCATTATATCTCTATATATATATATAATATATGTATAGTGCAGTGTGATATCATATATAAATTATATATATATAGTATAATATATATACATAGACACAAAATACAAGCTGTATACATACACACATACACACACACCATGTGCGCGTGTGTGTTGTGTATATATTAATGTAATGTGTATATACAGTCTGTGTGTGTGTATATATAATTATAATATATATATATATATATATATATATATATATATATATATATATAATGTGTATCTCTATGTATCTGTATGCATGTGTGTGTGTTTGTATAGCCATGTTTCTGTTGGATAAAATAATAGGTCTTAAAGGAATTATTCCTCCCACCACCCCCACACTGCAAAAGGTTCAATGTAGAGTACTTATGAAATGAACAGCCACTGTCCTAATAATAATAAGTATAATAATAAATGTCTAAGCAGAGCATAAGTGCCTGAGAAATTCCCATTGACAGGCAACACTAATATCCTGCATGTAAATGTTTGCAGGAGTGACGCTAATACAGTATATTTATGTTAATACGACGGTATCTATTTGCATGTGAATGGCATTATGTGTCATTTTTGTATTCCTCACACATATATAACAAGTATATATATATATATTAGTACTATTACACATGTGTGAGGAATATACTATAAGTGGAGAGTGGGAGAGAATGTGTAATCCCACGGGGAAAATGACTCATGGTTTGTCTTGTGGGTGTAGAATTATTGGTAAAATAACATCTTCTAGTGCAGGAGAGGCCTACTCCAGTCTTCAAGGGCCACCAACAGGTCAGGTTTTAAGGATATCCCTCACTCAGCACAGGTGGCTCAGTCAAAGACTGAGCCACTGATTGAGCCACCTGTGCTGAAGCATGGATATCCCTAATACCTGGCCTGTTGGTGGCCCTTGAGGACTGGAGCAAGCCTCCCTTGTGTACTGTAGCCTTCTCAGAGTGTGTATCCTTTTCTCTGCCATAGTGCGGTGTGAGTGGCTGAGCACCTGAGTTTCTCGCCATCTATGGCAGCTAGGAGAGGATTAAATTCATAGCAGGTGTAAAGAATAGCAGGGTGTGTGGCAGTTTGTGACACCCTGTCTGCACCTGGAATTGGAATTTTTCACTTTAATTAAAATGCAAGCTAGTAAAAAGATACAGCAATTTATTGACACTCCATTAACACAATCCATCTTCCAGTGATTAGGAAGTGATATATTTGTTTAAACACACATTAACCTTTGTGCTGCTGGAGGGTCCACCATCCCTAATTAAAGGTTAAAACCATAGTGAACCAGGCAAATGGTAATGATGCAAGAACACTGGGGGGAAATGCAGGTTGATACCTACTCTTCTAGTGTGTGTGATGTCAATCCTGTCTAACTTCTTCTGCTACACACAGCACCAGCAAATCACTGAAACAAGCAACTGGAAATAGGTGTGCCATTATATATTGATGCTAAGATACATTGTTTAAAGTGACTGCATTGCTGCAGTTTTAATGACAAAATATTGTTTTACTGTAATTTATAGGTTACCGAAGGAATCAATTTCCACAATGACTCCCAGCATAATTGTACATTACAAACGGTAATTGCAATACCCTGATAAAGAAGCAGCCCAAACGCACTTAAAAAAAAAAAAGTATATATATATATAGGGTTTTTTGTAAGTGTTTTTAATATATACAGCTTTTGATTATCCTTATTGAAAACTAATTACCTAAACGGCCAATCAATTCCTTCTCCTGTGATAGACCAGGAAATATCCTGCTTCCCAGGGTTCACTATATGGCTGCCTTTACGTTTCAATCAATCCTCGAGGCAGTGTAAATCAGCAGCTACAATGTATTCTTATATTACTACAGTAACATTATCTATTGCTACCATTTACAGCTCAAACTGCTGGGAATATCGGCAACAAACTATCACAAACAGGAAAGTGTTACAAAGATCTTGCACTGCTGGGGAAGTGTGCTAAACCTGCTACAGAAATCAAAGGATACTCATCATATTAAAACACATTAAAAATGGCATTAAGAGTTGAATAATGAAAAAAATGCAAACATCTAATACTACAACACTGATGTATTTAAAAAAAACACACGTTGCATGGATTCTTTAGTATGAATGTTTATTTTACTTATAGAGACAGCTATCAAACTTTCCCTGGTGCAAAAGTGAGGCAGCATTGGTGCAACGCACAGCTCCAAATTTAGCAAAGGAACAATCCCAATGCAATGTGTGGCAGAAAAGGGATTAATGTCCCTTTAACATAGCGAACAAATTGGACATCCAGAGATGCTGCAAAACTTGGACAAGCGATTAAAAGTTTTCTTGCATGTACCTATTTTTTATATTGTTATGTTTCATAAGTAACTGTGTGCAAATTATATCATCATGTGCATGCACTTTTGGAGGTCCTGTATCATGGTGAATCTTAATAAATAGAGTTCAGATTCACTTGCAGGGGGAGACAGAAAAAAAAAAAAATATATATATATATATAATATATATATATATATATAATATATATCTATAGAATGCAGAATAAATGAGTTCTTCAGTATTAGGTGATACCTTTTTTATTGGACTAACAATTTATGTCATAGGACAAGCTTTCGATTTATTGTGCACTATCGAACTGGAAACACGGCTATTTTCTGATATATATATAATATATATATATATATATATATATATATATATAATAATATATATATATATATATATATATATATATATATATTATATATATTATATATAATATATATATATATTAATATATATATATTTACTGTCCTATAGATCTAGATGAACAATCATCAAGGGCTGTTAGTTTGCTTTAGACCTCCATCAGCATGCTAAATACAGCCTGGAAATAATACATATTTTTTGCGATAGCATTGGTACATAACTCCAACCTTATGTAGTGCTGGAGCATCAGTGAAAGACGTATAATAATGCAAACATTTTCTGATGTATACAGTACTGCACATACTATTTTGAAGGCATACTGAGTTCCTGCCCTAAGAGCTTACAATCTACATTTGATGTTTGAAGCACAGGAAGATAAGGCGACTTGCCCAAGGTCACAATGACCTGACAATGAGATTCAAACCAGGTTGCCGGCATCAAAGGCAGTGTCCTCCCCAATATGCGACTCCTTGAGCCCTATGGGTAATTTGTACCATGCATGACGGACTGTGATAATGTCATGTGTTTGTTTAAACTATGTACCAAAATTATCTCAATTCCCTGCTAAAGTTCCTCCAGGGATTTGGGGGAAATCATGTGCACAGTATAAGAAAAAAGATCACTTGCTGTCAGAGCAACCAGTGATTGTAATATTTAGATTAAATAATAATAATTATTATTATTATTATTATTATTATTTATTGTTGTTATAATATTATTATTACTAGCATTTTATTATTATTAATAATAATAACAATAAACAGAGGTAACCTGTCATGGGAGATTAAAGACAGTGACACATATATAACATGTCATTTTATTAGCAGATTTGGACATACATGCTATATTATGAAATCACATCTCTTTTCCTTATAAACTAACGTTGCCTTTTGTTGTTCCTTTTAATATGTTTCGGGCTTCTTTCGTTTGAAGCAGATTGTGAGTTATATTACAGGCTACACTAACTACAAATACCTGGATACATTGTCAGAAAGAGACACATTAGAAATGCCCAACATGACTATGGGAGACACTCATTTGCATCCTACATAAGGGGACACAGAATATAAATGCAGACAAATACAAGTA
>CM071573.1:39422121-39444621 GCA_036426205.1 Ascaphus truei
TTGCCCTACATGACATCAAAACGTTTACTTTAGGGAAAAAAAATGAAACGATTATATTAACTGGTGTTAAAGAGAGCTGAACTAAGATCTGTGTCCAAACCCTTGTGGTCCCTGCCTGAGAATTAGCTGATAAACTATTATACCATATAACAAGCGGTGCAAACACTTCATCTTTTAAATACTTTTACCACTGAGGAGAGCTAACAAAAAAAAGGAGAACAAAACAGCTTTCGAAAATAGCCCTATCCAGTCTACCAAGGCAAAAATCGATTTATTTTA
Source organism: Ascaphus truei (assembly GCA_036426205.1). NCBI lineage: Eukaryota > Metazoa > Chordata > Amphibia > Anura > Ascaphidae > Ascaphus > Ascaphus truei. The sequence goes on from CM071573.1 coordinate 39,422,401, forward strand.
AAGTTGACATAGTACCCAATAGTGTCAACACGTGTAGGGAATGTGTAATCTAAAGTTTTCATGGCAGGATGCTTAACAAAGCTTTTATTTTTTTTCCAGTGCATTGTAACTTCGCCTTATCACATCGTAAAGGACAGTCAGATTGTCCTAAATTATGTCCAACCAGCCCCCTGGATCCATGGATTAAGAGATTAAAGGAGATCACTGGGCAGTGCCTCCCTCTCCCCTTCATATTTCTGGTATGATAATTGCCTAAACTGATTTGCACTTTCACAAAAGCTCACAGGATTCTTTGTAGCTCGAACAGAGCAAACGCGGTTTCTCTATCAATGGAAATAAAACTGATTAATGCAGTCTATCAGGATAAGGAGCAAATGAACCTTGAACAAACAACTGTATGCCCCACGAAAAGAAGCCATGTTCTTCCAGGGCTGCTTACAACTTTCCCTTTTAAGTCAGACGTTCAATTAATTTTTTTTTTCCAGAAGTTCTTGTGGTTACTAGCTAGACCAGGTGTGTCGAAAATTATAACTTTCAAAGAGGCTTTTTATAAAAGTAAAACGTTGCTAACTTCTGTGTAGTTACAATGGGGGGGGGGGGGGGTACAATGTACACACATTGCTAGACTAAATAATTTGGTACGGAATCCAATGATCTAGTATATAGTTAGTGGGTGGGGAGGAGGGGGGAGGAGGAGGAGAGAGGAGGAGAGAAGAGAAGGTCGAGAGAGAGGGAGAGATTTTGTATATGTTGGTAGACATAATATTTTTCGCCCATTGCTATTTTTGTGCGGGAAGGCACGTTAAATAACGCACTATGGGGCCGATGCAGTAAACTTTGCGAGAAAGGCTGACTTTGGGCTTTTTATATTGCGAGGTTGGCATGTGTATGCAGTTGATGGCGGTATGTTGTGCGAGTTTTACCTGAAAACACGGCATATGCATTGTTGCCTAAGGAAATCAAGCGCTGGCGGGGTGGCGAGAATGCTATTTCGCCATATAAGGCACACGCAGAATCAGTAGATCCCGAGTATATCTCGGGGGTGCGCGGAGAACTCCTTGCGAGAAAGCGCCAAAAGCTGCGGCACCAACAGCAGGCGAGAGCCGGAAACTTTCTGCTGCTAGTGACATTGTTGTGCCATTGTACTGTTGCTGCTGGCAGCGCAGCTTCAATTGTGTACATGTCATTCAGAACCTGTTACATGTTTGTTTATAATAAAATACATTATTAATGTTTGCAAAGGTGTCTGTCTTGTGATGACAAGAACAGGTATGTTCCTAAACTATCTATTGAAGGGACAATGCGCTGTGAAGCTTGCTAAGTCACTAGCACCAAGAAACACCACTGCTGTGAGTAACAGAATGCGTCAAACTATCATGAGGTGATTTTTCATGTTCAAAGTTGGCCGCCAAATTCTTCTTTCAATACAGATACATGACGTCATCCCCCACTTCTGCGCATGCACGTGTTACAGTACACACACAGCAACTCTGAGTGTACTGTAATGCTTGCACATTCCACACACAGACACAAATGTACATGAAATGTCCCAAGACACATGCACCACATGTATACCACCTCTTCACATGTAAAGCACAGAAGACACACTGTAGCACTGCACCAGGTATGTTTCCAAAAGTATCTAATGGAGGGACAGTAAAAGGTTTGCTAATGTCAGTATCTGCGACAGTCACTACCGTGAGAAATGAAAGCTTTAAGCAAGAAGGAGGTTTTTTTTATTTATGCAGAGGTTGACGCCCATTCAAGTAAATACGGATACATGCAGTCATCCCCACTGACTGCAGGAACTCGCAACATGTGCAACTCACCATTGTCTCACAATCGCTATTTACTGCATTTAGCGGCAAACTCCCGCCAACAACAGGAATTTAAGCGCGCTGGCCCGACCCATCAAGCCCTCCTCGCATTCTACCGCATTCTCACATGGCCCCTATGTTGTAATTATAAGGTGTGTTGCATAGCAACTAGGACCAAGTTATAATAACTTGAAATAAGAATCCTTGGTGTGACAGATGTATACTCTGCGAGCATATGGATAAATCTTTATTGACAAAATATTGACAAGGTCATACTTCTTGGAAGTATATAGTGTGTTAGAATTCTAACAAATTAACACAAACACAAAAATATGTACAATCTGGTATAGAAGACATTAAGGAAACATCGTTTTTTGTCCACATTTAGTAGCTTTGTGATCTTGGAATAGAAACTCAGTGCTTCCAATTTGCTGCCAAAAATGATCAGTTTAGCAATAGGTCCATTAAAAGTCTCTTTTTGGCATCTGCCTCTGCCAGTCAGCCTCGTGTAGCTAAATGCACCATACATAGTGGGAAATGTTTAAATTCTTAAGGTCCAAACATACACGTCCTGTCAAAATATTTTGTTTTGTTTTCTGCAGAAAAAATGCCTTTTCCCATGAATTCCTCCCCTCGCCTCCCCAAAGTGTCCTGCCTTTGCTGTGTCCCTAGACCTTCTTCTACTGCAGTTAACGTTTTTTCACAAACACTTTGACGCCTGAATTGTACCATAAAAATGTATACAGACTGCACATATCTCTTAAAAATAAGCACACAGAACCAGCCTCCCATAAAAAATAAAACTTACAATTTGTTTCTGCCTTCTGAAACCGTCTGCCCAACGGTTTGTCATGCAATTCAAGTTATTGAAACAGGTGTTTGTTTGCTTGGTATTTTTTTTTGGCTGTGGGGAAATCATTTAAAGACTGAAAAACTGAAGTGCAAAAAATGGTCCTGTTATTCTGTACTGTGGCTGCTTGTGGAGGAGGCAGTGCACTGAATACCTGTCAGTCTCACAGTCTTGTTGGTTTGCTTTGATGCCAATGCCAGACTTGGGCATACAACTTCTGTTATTCTCTTCCTCAGCTGCCTCCTCCTCAGCCCAGGCTTAGAATTTGGAAGAATTCCTCCTCCCAGCTTACTCCTGCACAGCCCAAGTCCCTGGGAGCTCGAACACTTTTTCTTGTTGTTGTTGCTGTTTGTGGATAAAAAAAAAGTCAAAGTGCTAATTGTTAATCGTCTGATGTGACATCTATTTCCTCGGGACTGCCTTGTTTGGTGGCAATTCTCCATCGGTTAATATGGTGGGTGCCCTTTTTCTTCTGGGAGGAGTCTGAACCCTCTTCTTCTAGTTTCTGTCGCTTGAACTTTGTCCTCCTGTTCTGAAACCATACTTTTACCTACAAAGACAGAAAACTGCATTTTAGCGACAGGTGTCCTATGTTAGACAGAAGCAGCCCAGCTGACCACACTGCTGGAATAAACATTTACACCTATATATTGATTTTCTTGGGTTTTTTTCTTCCTTGTGTATTCAAGCTCTTCCAGGGATGTGTGTGTGTGAAAATATGTCTAGATGTTGTCTCTGAAAGATTTCACACGGGAGGGTGAGGTTTGGGAAGGGGTGACACTGAGAATCTGGCTGTGTTAGCACAGTGATAAATGTTTCTTAAATCTCTCACCGAGCGTGTTTTATGCATTACAGATCCTAATATTTTATTATCCAGTAACTTGGCTCTTGGTAAACTATATAAGGGAATTCAAATCATAATCTCTCTCCCACCCCCACAAAAAAACAAAATCAATTGTCCTGAACTTTACCATAAGAAAAAAAGAAGAAAAAAAAAGATAAAAAGCATTTCATATGGGGTTAGGAATTTTCTCCACAAACTTTGTTCTCTTTTGCTCTCTGCTTCTAAAGCCCTGCCAAAAATATACAGATGCACTCAGCAATATATTATTCATACGATTTGGAGCTGACCATGGGTTTTTAGTCACTAAATTCCAGGCTTTTAATCCTTTCTTCCAAAACCACAAAATGCACGTTTTCTAAACTACAATTGCAAAATCCAAATCAAGCAAACCGCCTTTGAAGATTAAAATCTTGAAATCCCCAAATCCTTAAAATAGAACTATTGTCTCTTGAATCTTTTATTCTTTCGCTTCATGGCCATCTTGCCAAAAGAAATGACGCAGGTTTATAGTGTAACACACTCATCTTGCATTATTGTGGTCTTATTAAAATCCACAAGCTATTAATTTTCAATACATTTTGCAGAATGCCACGCAAACTATAATATGGCAGATTAGGAATTCAATCTCGACAAAACAGGATATTTTCTTCAATGTCTTTTTTTTTTTTTTTTTTTTAGGACAGGACAATACAGTCTATAAATCTTGAATAAAGCTGTATGCATATACACATGGAATTAATATCACCGTTTATTATTTCAAGGGGATGCGCTATATAAAAGCAGAACATGTAAACACTTCGTTTAGATTTCTTCTACTTGGTTCTGTCTGGAGCTGGCAGATAAGTAAAGCTACTCACTTTGGGAATAGAGGGTATTTTATTAATCTGTTTTCATGGGAACCCGCTTCAGTGAGTCCTCAGAACATATGGCTGAAATTCTAGGAGGCTTTTCTGCATTTTAGGCAGAAGTTATATTACCTTCCATTAAATGGAACAAGGGGTGAATTTAATTTGCTTTTTAGTTTGCTAATTGAGGGGGAGGATGGTTCAATTCTCTGTGTTGATCTAAAAAAAAAAAAAAAAAGCGGTCTCATTGGGTTGACACCAGCACAAAAGACCCCAGCTAGCGTCGGAATCAGTCTGTACAAAGACCACCTTAAATACAATTTTGCACTGGAAATAATCCTGACCGATCTATTGTTCAGAAACCTCATAAAGTAGCGATCCGTTTTTATTGTTTTGTTACAGAGACATTTTAAAACAAAAGATTGAACCTTTTTATAATTACTCCCCCCACTAACCCCCCCCCCCCAAAAAAAAAGTGTTACAACTTAATCCGCATAGAAAATGTTACTGATTACATGGGGGGTTGAACAAGACTGGGACTTTTTATACCGATCTGTGGGCATTTAACTGCCTAGTTCTCCTCTATATCTTTAATAGGAAAAACTCCTTCCTATATCCTCCAACGAAATACAAATACCCAGAGATGTACAGCAGCCATACTTCATAATTTTCCAATTTGTAACACTAATATTCTGCAACATAATAATTATTTTCTTCAAATAGTCAATTAGCTTAGTTACAAGTGTTACAAGTTGCACCCTTTTTATGGTGATGATGATGATAATGAATTTATACAAAAGTTTCAGGAAAACAGTTTAGATGTGAAATTATAATTATCACAAATACGGATGTGTTACACTGTAATATATATATATATATATATATATATATATTCAGCGGGGTAACTGTAAGAAAATACCCAGTCTAACTATTGTAGAAAAATGATATGCAAGCTATTTTAATTAATTGGAAATCCAATAGTCATTCATTTATATTTAGTGCAACCTGTGTTGGAAATAAGCCAATAAAAATGGCAAATTCCAAGAGAAAGAAACTTGTTTTTATAAAAAAGCAAACTTATTTTATTCACTACTGTTCAAATATATAACATGTATGCTCTAATATAAATGTAAAATATAGGACCATAGAAATCGAATTATATTACATTCGCTTACATTCGACAAAAACCTTCAACAACCTAATTCCAGTTACAATAGAACAACAATGTTCTAAGAAATAGCAAATTCTGAATGACACGTATTTACAATTAGCAGAAACTTTTTTCAACTCTCTGAAAATATTAGTTTTATTAGGGCAAAGTAACAGGAGTGTGAAAAATATTGGGTGGGCAAAAACGCCCTTTTAAGTCGTGATGTTTAAATGTAGAAGAGGCTGAGAAGCTGAGATTCCAGTTGGAGTCCATCGCATGAAATTAAACACAGGAAAGAGATGGAGGTTAATTATATGACAAACTCTCTGCTGTACAAATTGCAGTAAGAAAATAAAAACTCAGCAGTCCCCCTGAAGCGGAAGTGTCTATGAAACCTGCATTAGATCTTCTTTGTTTTATTTAATTTATGGAGGAATTATGACATTAGTATTATTGTGAAATTCATATTACTTTGTATTCATTTGAAAACCCCTGCGTATCATGCAGGATGTCAACATGCTGCTTTTTTGGTTTGTTTTATAATACATTGTTAAATTTATCATGAATCTTCTAGAGTAATTGTGGAATCTTCACTTTTTCCATTGTTTGTATTTTGTTCAGTACTTTCATTTGGTCCAACAAGCCCTGGCGATATAAATGCTTACTCTGTTGGAGCTGGGCTAAAAGAGCCAGCGCAGACTAATTGTAGCTCTATCTGATGGGGATATTCTTTCTCTTACCTGAGTTTCAGTGAGACTCAAACTATGTGCCAGTTGTTTCCTTTCTGCTCCCACCACATAATGATTTTTCTCAAAGGCATGTTCCAGACGCAGTAATTGGGAAGGAGAGAATGCAGTGCGGATACGTTTCGGTTTTCTGGCCAGTGCATTGTGCAGCAGGAAAGTCTCTGCACTTGAATCATTACCTGAGGAAATACAACAGGAAATATGGAATTCTAACAAAACGAGTTTCTACTGGCAGACACCTACCTATCTGCATAGCATTACCTAGCTGCATGCACTATTTGCAATCTCTATGCACATGCTTCTAATATCTACTCTTCATCAGCTCAATCATTTCCTTGTTCAATTTCTCCTGCAATAAAAAGTACTAGAAGGGTTTGAACAGCAGCAATTCGTATCATCTTGTTTAATATATGTTTTTTCAAGAAAATGATTTCATTTCATTTTTAATTACCCCCAGTTCATCTTAGCAATGTGTCTGTGTGACGTAATTGTGTTTTGTACTTGATAAAAATGTGCAATGTGAAACATACATACATACATACATACATACATACATACATACATACATACATACGTACATACATACCCCTGTATGACTGGAGCCATTACAGAGTAACCTTAACCACTGCGGGGGTTAAATAAATGAAGCAACCCCATTGTATATTAGTCACCGAACAGAATCAATGGGAAAATAAATAAGTCTGAACTTATTTGTATCTTTTTTCCCCACCTGTGATATATGTGTAAAATTATAATTGAAAGCGTCCACATCTCTTTACACAAGGGAACTACTTATTGTTTTACAATACTATTTGCCATGAATCAGAAGCGAGTTTTGAAAAGAACCTTCCACCAGCAGGGCCGGCAGAGCTAATAAAATGTGCTTTTAATTACCCTGCGCCTGCTATATTTCGGCTGCTACAGATCTGACTTTTCTCCTAAAATGTCTGACTTGGGTTAAACTTTTAGACACACTTACAAAATGCTATCTCCCTTTCCATTTCAAGGACGCAGTTAATTAAGAGGATTACTGAGGAAAGAGGGGTTGTTGTGGAACACAAGTTCTGGCATTTTTCGTTTAGATCCAGGGAAGGGACTGCAGCCCAGGCTGAAATAAATCAGCCCCGTTTAATAAGCACGCAGCCTATTTTCCGTTTCATAAGATTTCGTTTGAAAGGTGTTTATTTGATTTATGTCTGAAGCTAACTCTTCCTGGTGTAGTGCTGGCAATGTAGCATTATGTATCATTTTCCCCAACTGAAACACCTCGAAAACTTACAATTAAAAACAGCCCCAGTTCGACAGTAAAATACAATTGGACATATTTAGAATTTAGTCACCGAAAACCACAAAGGCCTAAAAATGTCATTCCCCGACGATGACCGTTTTTTAATTATTGTTTATATTATTTTAATTGTGCGATATAATGTCACTTTATTTCACTTACATTAGATAGATGTGTCCTGCTTAAATACATAAACATATCTCACTGATAGGTAAATAGAGAAGACACATTATACTTACCCTAAACATGTTTTTTTTGGTCATTATAAATAAAAAAAGTATTCATAATACCAAAGAAAGTTAACAATACAAGATACATTTATTTTCCTGTCACTGCGTCTACTGATTTCTTTACAAAGTATGATTTTTCTGATCTCCTTGATATGTTTTTTTCTTCTTCAGAAGTTAGATTATAATCTGCACTTTCAGTTTTGTCCACAAATGTCTGATAAACTGCAAGAACATTTCCCTGATTTAAATTCATCAGCATATGTTTTTAATTTCATGCAAATCAACATATGGAGATATTTTAATAGATCTCCTCTTGTATGTAACTCGAAGGCATTTTTGCTCGGTTTTGTCAGACCCTTCTCTGCTGGGAAAGTTTAGATGGCCTGCAGTTAAGAAATACACCAGATCAATAACCGTGTGGGAAATAAAAACCTGGTGTAGGTAGGTGTTGCTTTGCGGGCGGGTTTCATTACTGTAACCTTGTGTTTTCACAACAAATGGTGACAATTAATGTAACGCATTAGCTCTCGTTGAATGTCATGGTCACTGGGTGAAACTGAATTGGAAAACATTTTCAAATGGCTTATTTTGTGTTAAAGGCTGGAAACAAATTCCTCTGCGAGATTCCTGCAAAACAGTCGATATAGTTTCTAAATATATAGTCACAAAAAAAAAAGTATTCCTATTTGCCTGCTGGATCTACTGGATCTGCTGGATCTGACATTTGGAAATGAAATGTAACTTCTAAAGCCTGTTGCACTTTGACCCAAATTTTATTTTTGCAGATCCTGTTTAACCTAAACTCATGACTTTCAACTTTTTGGGGATTCAATTGATTTGCCCCCCCGGGGGATAGTAACATTTCCAAAGTAATGACTGTGCCCATCTCGTTATCACAACCCCCTTGTAAATGGGTTAATCTGGAAAGCAAAAACGATCCTTTACAAATCAACCTGAGTATCAAGTCCCGCATTCCTCACTTAGACTCCATATCAGCTGCAATTCCATGTAGTGTTTGTGTTAAAGTTTCTCCAGTAAAACACTTTCCCCCCAGCTTTTAAATGAGTAACTCACCCTTCTTTATTCCCTGCACGTTGTGACTCTTTCTTACAGTTGATCCCTTACACAGTATTTCAAAGGTTACAAGTGACTGAGCGCATGATAAACATAAAGTCCTAGGCTTAACTGCTTTAAAAGGGTTTTTGAGCACGCTAAATCTATTTATTCGTTTCTTTTCAACCTAATATAAGCACCCAAATTGCTTAGTTGAATAACTGTTTCTAATTTCCAACACCTCTCATTGTTTGAGCCCAACAAAACCACTATTGTCCATATAGTGAAGATCTTAAATCTTTATACACGGTGTAAAACTACATTTGATATGATTTAAGTTTCCCATTTTTTAGTTGAACACGTTTTGTATGTATGCATTGTAGATTTATAATATATTTGCCACAAAGGTAAAAAAATATAATTTGTCTAGTAATGGACTTTGAAACGGTCTTTAATCAAACTCGGTATTCTACTTGTCATTTAATTGCCACCCTTCTGGTCCTTCTTCAGGGTTTCAGGCAGGGTATAGTTCATAAAGATCTCATTAATCACAGGACAGACTGCATCCCCATTAGTTGCTGCTACAACGGACATATCACAGTTCTTCACTAGCGTTAATCTCAATTGTGAGCGAAACAATAAAAACTTTAATTGGTGCTATAATTTAGTAACAATGTGTGTATTTAAGAGTTCATTAAATAACTAGCGCTCAGCCCTACTTCCTTTATATTGTTACCAAGGCATTTCTAGGTAAATAACCATTCACTGTGAGAATACGTGCCATTAAAATTAAATATGTGGGCCAATCCTATCAATCGCTTGGACTTTAAAGTTTGATGTGAACCCCAGCAAAAGTGATTCAGACTTATCCCCAAATACCAAATCTTATTGTGCAGAATATTTATTTGAATTTTATAACCTAGTGTAGTTTTGTGCAACAATATTGCAAAAACTAAAGAATATAATAGTACCCAGCTCTGCAGCCCGGATACTTTAGTATGTATCTACTCTGTATTTCTGTGAGTCATTTTATAATCCGAACACATTCACATCATATTTACACTGTATGTATCTCACATGAATATTAGACTTCCTGGGCTGGAATTTCACGCTGCCTCGTTGTCCCTGTGCTGTTTAACGCTTCCCAGTACAAGGAGGCAGCTTGTGTAAAGCAGTCAGATCATGTTTATATTTATGATCAGTAAATTACGAAACACTGTAGTGAACAGAGGAGGGTGTGGAGGGGTCCAGTACATTTTTACCTCTTTAATTAATTTAAAAAAAATAAAACTTGACTTGATTCTTTTTTTTCACAAAGCTGTATAGGCTAAGGCGCCAAAATATAGATACAGACTTGGGCATAGTTCTACACCTATGGCTGTTAAAAAAAAAAAAAAAAAAGGAATTAATAATTACTCAATATTTCAGTGCTTTTTTGGAGTTTGCAGAATTTTACTATAATAACAAAATTCACGATGGATTTCCGTATATTTTTGGGGAATTTTCTGGTTTTAATCCTCGACGGGAATAAATACTCCACGTTAACTATAGGAGAAAGATTTTTATATATATATATATATATATATATATATATATATATCTATTATATCTATTTATATATATTATATATATAAATATATATACTGTGTGTGTGTGTGTATCTAAACATATATATATATGTGTGTGGTGTATATATATAATACTAGATATACACACACACACCACACAACAAACACACACACACCACAAACACACACACCACACACACATAAGTACATAACATACACAATATCTAGCTACATACACACCACCACACACAGAATATATATATATATATATATATGATTATATATATACTAATCTAATATATATAATATATAATATCCTGTGTGTGTGTGTGTGTGTGTGTGTGTGTTGTGTGTGTGTGTGTGTGTGTATGTATGTATGTATATATATCTATATATAATCTATCTCTCTCTCTATCTTCTATATCTCTCTCTCTACTCTCTCTCTATGTGTGTGTTGTGTGTGTTTGTTTTCCCGTCTCTTGGAGAGTCAAGCGTGTGAATGAAGCATTTGCCACTCAAATGTCTCTTGTTACGAGAATACAGATAGTAATTACCCTTAACCCCAGCACTTTCACTTTTCCATGTCTCAGTCGCAGCGATTTCCACGAAGTTTGTGGCTTGAGTGCTCACACTGATTCACACTGAACAGTTGTAACAAACACACCACCAATGCAGAACAATAACTAACACATCTTGTTCACTTATTTCCTCACAGAGGCCTGCACAGCTGACTGATCATTCATAGAACTGAGAGGGTGGTCAATTATCCAAACATGAAGGAACAAGATAATAAGAAATTTGTTTCCATAAATACCCATATCATTATGTGCAAATACAGCTGTAAGAAAGTCAATGGAGAAAATAACTAAACTGGTATAATGAAATCAGTGGTTTTGGGGGAAAAGGAGAGAAAGGACAAAGAAAAGGAAAAATATAAGGAAGAAAAAAATATAAGCGTGCAAGGGATGCGTGAACAATTATACTTCGACTATTATTTAATATTAAAATGTAAGGTGAATGTGGGTTCAATATACATACATTTACTCTTAATACGATCATGCTGTTTTTACTCAGCGGGGTAATATTTATCTAGGGGGGCTATGTCTGGGTGTGAAAGACCCTTTTGTGTGTCCCACAAACATTGCCATTTTACATCAGAGCTTCTGCATCTTTAAGATAAAATTAACAAGCTGCCCTATTAGATTGAAAGAAGCCAGATTCCCCCCTATCATTAATTGTTAAATGTGCAAAATACCTGCTGGTACTTCATTTAGAAGAATGTAATGGCAAAATAGAAGGCTGATGAGAAATAATAGATCCTTAACTACCAATAAACACTAGCAGCAGCGAACCAGTATATGTAATCATAATTATTGTGGCCAATGAGAGCAGGGAACCTCAGACTTTGAGTAATCCCTGATGGAAAAGCGAGGTGGAAAATTGGAGACTGGAATCTCACGCAGTCAGGTCTTCGAGAAACCCACAGCTCTAAGGATACACACAGCACCATTCACCTCACAGCCTTAACAAACACCCAATGTCATAGACTCACTAGGTAGGGACGCTTAGTTGGTTGAGTGCAATAAATCCTGGAAATATATCCTGGAGAGGTGGCCCAGTAATTGATTTGGGTATACATTGTCTTGTAAATAAGAAGTGGTACAGGACATATTCAGAATGAGAAGGGTGGCAATGGCATATTAAAGTGAGAGGGTGAGGTATTACAAGGCACATAAACCGCTTTGAGCTTATTGGGGTACATGTTATTGCCTACTAAATGGAGTTCAGGCCAAAGGTTCTGCTAGTTCTCACTGGCGCTGTTAATTTCACCCGGCTGGTCATTTTACTGGTGGTGTAATGCGCGCTTTAATGGATGGATATGTGAGAATTCTTACCAAAACTGACCAGCACTCTCTCATATTAACTATTTTAAAACCATTCGCTGCTCACTGGGTCTGCAACGCGTCTGGTTTTACAATAATTCTGTCAGGAAAAGGTTACACGAGTAGAAGAAATGGCGAGACCTTGATTTATTTTGGTGGGGTTTCTCTAGGTCATTTTTTTGGTTGATTGGGTTATCGGTCTTATGTTCTAGTTTGGGAATGGGAATTAACTAACCATTTGTATAGGTCTAATTCTTCTTCATCGTTTTTTTTTTTGGGGGGGGGGGGGTTGGATTTTTGTTCTTCCAATGAGGTCTGAATGTTTGAGTTTAATGCTGATGAATACAGTCCTCCAGTTGTAGCCAGGAACTATAACTAGTCATTTCTCTTTACTTAATGTGGGGCATGCTGCTGTGACCTTGTATGATCTTTTGATCTTGAACTAGTGAACTGGTTCTGCTGACCAAACCTGCCAGGCCTCTGGATCCCTTTGGTGATGGGTTTTCATAACATCAATTTCTGTTAATCTGTATATGTGTCTATCTAAACCCACTCCCCCCCCCCCCCCCCCCAAGATCAACTGTGTATCCTTATTCTATTTCTATTACTTGAAAATGACTTTCATGTCACACACCTTCCTTTCCCCCATGCTCCTTGTCGTCTCTGTCCTGTTCGTCCACCAGAATCCAGAGCTGATTTCAGACACCAAAAGACACGGGGAAAACTGGTCCCATTACGCCTAAACCCTATAAGTTTCCACATACTACAAAGTAACTATTTAGGTTGATCGTTTTTTATGGGTGTTGTCAAGCTAAAAGTTCTCAAGAAACAGAGGACTACGAATTCTAGATAAATAACCAGCGCCAGTTGCTGTGAAACAGACGAACTTCCAATGAGAGACTCACTCCAACTGAGTTAACCGCGCGAATAGCCTTAGTTGAGCGGTAATACAATGTATCAAGTTCCCAGACGGGTGTTTTAGCTTTAAAATGATGCTCACAGCCACTTATAGAATGACATCTCATATCAATGTAACTATGAAACCCTGCGTCAGTTTGAGCCCTCTTGTATGCATATTATATGGAGCCATACATGCAGTTAGATACTTGTTGCCCAAATGACAATGCTGAATGTATCATTCTCTCTTCTTTATACACAAGTTACACCCCACATGGTATAGGCAGTGGGGTCTATTTGCTATAAAGTTTGTCGACTACAAAATGTGGGGTACAAAAGAAAAGAGCCATATTAATCAAAGAAAATGATCCCATGGAAAGCAACGGAGTTTTTCCTTTGCAAAATCTGGGGCTATTCTTTTGCGCAGACTTTGACCCAATTTGCCGACGGGAGATTTTAGGTAAAAAAAAAACAGTCTAAGAAATTCTATACATACGTTTTATTACATCTGATGCAGGCGCTAAGGGACAAACGTAGCAATGGCCATATGATTGTGACGGCCCTCTGAACATACAAGGCTTCTGCAAAGAGTTCCGATCACACTGCGAAGCTGGACCTGGGGGAGGAAGGTCCATGTTAGAGAGCTCCACACTCCTCATTCTCACTGGTAGAATATTACTTTGCAAAATTATTGAACGCAACCCCCCCCCCCCCCCCACCCTACGGATGGGTATAATATGAATTGGGGTCCTTTCTTTGAAGAAATCAAAAAGTTTCTGAACGTATTACTAGAAAATGTATATTTCAAGCATCTCCATTATTTTCTAGTCTATCCATAGCCAATGCATGAACGAATAAAAAATAGTTACTGATCAGTATCATATTACCAATTACTTTATAATTATGTATGATGGTAATATGTTGTATGTATGTATGTATATAATATATAGATATATAATATATTATATATATATTATATATATAAATATATATATCTATATATACTATAATATATATATATATCTGTAAAAAGTGTTAATTTAATCTGTCCCAGTTGTATATAAGACAGAAATAATAAAACAAAGATTAAGCAAGTAATATTTAGCAGTAAATGCAGTGACAATACAAATTAGATACTAAGAGTATTGCAACATGGGATTCACTAAATAATAATATAAAATATTTATTATATCCAGTTAATTGAGGCCCTTTTGCATGGCTGAGGCGGCTAATAATTGCTGACCCGAGTATTAACTGATGAATAGACAATGCAATGTATTACTTTTGCCTCTACAGGATGATGTAGATTTTCCAGTGGTGATGTGGCCTCTGTGGTGAGTGGGGCCTCTATGTGTGTGGCCTCTGCTGTGAGTGTGGCCTCTGCTGTATTGGGCTGCTGCATGTGGAGAGGGGCCTCTGCAGGAGTGAGGCCCTCTGTGGTGAGTGAGGCCTCTGCGGTGAGTGTGGCCTCTGTGGTGGTGTGTGGTATTTGTGGTGAGTGTGGTTCTTTGGTGATGTGGCCTCTGTGGACAGTGCGGCCTCTGTGGTGATGGGGGAGTGTGGCACTGCATTGAGTGTGACCTCTGCGGTGGACTGTCCTATGTGGTGATGTGGTCTCTGTGGTGAGACTGGCTTCTGTGATGAGTGTTGCTCTGTGGTGAGTGTGGCCTCTGTGGACAGGCGGTTCTCTGCGGGGTGAGTGTGGGTGAGTGTGGCCTCTGCAGTGAGTGTGGGCCTCTGCGATGAGAGTGGCCTCTGCGTGGAGTGCGGCCTCTATGGTGAGTGTGGCCTCTGTGGTGAGTGAGACCTCTTTGGTGAGAGTGGCCCTGTGGTGAGTGTGGCCTCTGTGGTGAGTAGACCCTGCAGTGACTGTGAGCCTCTGTGGAGAGTGTGGCCTCTGTGGTGAGTGAGACCTCTGCAGTGACTGTGGCCTCTGTGAGAGTGTGGCCTTTGTCTCTGCAGTGAGTGTGGCCGTGCAGTGAGTGTGGCCTCTGCAGTGAGTGTGGCCTCTGTGGGGAGTGAGGCCTCTGTAGCGGTGTGACCTGCGTGTGAATGTGGCTTGCTTGTGAGTGTGACCTGTGCAGTGAGTGGCCTGTGGGCAGTGCAGTGAGTGTGGCCTCTGTGGTCAGTGCGGTGAGAGTGGCCTATGTGGCAGGCGGTGAGAGTGGCCTCTGGGCAGTGCGGTGAGAGTGGCCTCTGTGGGCAGTGCGGTGAGTTGGCCTCTGTGGCAGTGCGCGTGGATGAGAGTGGCCTCTGTGGGCAGTGCGGTGAGAGTGGCCTCTGTGGGCAGTGCGGGTGAGAGTGGCATCTGTGGGCAGGTGCGGTGAGTGTGGGCCTGTGGGCAGTGCGGTGAGTGGGCCTCTGTGGCAGTGCGGTGAGTGTGGCCATCTGTGGGCAGTCGGTGAGAGGTGGCCTCTGTGGGCAGTGCGGGTTGAGAGTGGCCTTGGGGCAGTGCGGTGAGAGGGGCCTCTGTGGTCAGTGCGGTGGAGTGGCCTCTGTGGGCAGTGGGTGAGAGGTGGTCTTCTGGGGGCAGTGCGGTGAGGGAGAGTGGCCTCTGTGGGCAGTGCGGGTGAGAGGGCCTCTGGGGCAGTGCGGTGAGTGTGGCCTCTGTGGGCAGTGGCGTGAGGTGCTCTGTGGGCAGTGCGGTGAGAGTGGCCTCTGTGGCGCAGTTGCGGTTGAGATGGACTCTGTGGGCAGTGCGTGTGAGAGTGGCCTCTGTGGGCAGTGCGGTGAGAGTGGCCTCTTTGGGCAGTGCTCGCTCCCTTGTGCTGCTGTAAGTCCCAGTCGGGCGCTCCATCGCGGATCCCGGCTCAGTGACGCACGAGGAGCCTCCCTGTTGCGCTGCGTCCAATCAGCGCGCCCGAGCGGCTGCGCAGGAAGCCGCCTGTGTCGCGCTGCACTAATTACCCCGCAGCAAAGAAAACATCGTTAGCACAAGTTGGGGAGAGCGCAGCACATCCATGGATTGTCTCCGACTTAGCGCCCCTTTGCGCCTTCCCTGCGCCTTCCTCGGGAGGAGGAACACGAAGCCTGAAATCAGTGCCCCAAAGTGGGAGGATTGCGCTTTGGGGCCAGCAGCAGAGTAGGAGATTGGGCTTTTTGGTGTGGCTTTTGCCCTATTTTTGCCTATCCTGCCCCCCCCCCTGCACCACTGGCTGAGATTGAGGGGGGACGGGGTTTTTTGGGGGGGCCACCATGTTCCAAGCCAACCGAAGAGGTGTTTCACCATCGAATCCTTGGTGGCCAAGGACGTCCCCTGCCAGCTTCCCGCGCCGAGGAGCCCATCAGACCCGCTGCCCCAGCTATGCCAACTCCGGACCCATGAACCATTCCTCAACGGCTTCACTCCGCGGGGAGAGGGGGGTTTACTCCAACCAGGACTTGGTCTTCGACGATGCTGTTTCCCATCCTCCAACCCATGCACCCTGTTCCCCCCACACCAGCCATGGGCAGCTCACACCCCTGGCAAACCCCCATTCCCCGCACCCCCTCTTTGCCTCTCAGCAAAGGGACCCGTCGACTTTCTACCTTGGTTAATACACAAGGTAACGATACCTGGGCCACAGGGTTCAAGGTAAGTGCCTGCGCCGGATTACTCTTCCTACTCGATACTGGCATGTTGTGGGTGTGATTTCCTTCAGACGTGCTATTGCAGAGGGTGGGCACTCCAGTTCTCAAGGGCCGCAAAGCGTCAGTATTCAGGATATACCAATCAGTGGTTTCAAGGCTGACCACATGTGTGAAGAACAGGGATATCCTGAAAGCTGACCTGTTGGTGGCCCTTTCGAACTGGAGTTGCCCACCCCTGTGTTATTTACTTTATTTTGCTAGGTCTCTTCATGCGGGGGGGGGGCGGGGGCGGGCCCCCCCCCCCCCCCCCCCCCCGCAATGAAGAGACCTAGCAAAATAAAGTAAATAGCACAGGGGTGGGCAACTCCAGTTCGAAAGGGCCACCAACAGGTCAGGCTTTCAGGATATCCCTGCTTCAGCACATGTGCTCAGCCTTTGAACCACTGATTGGTATATCCTGAATACTGACCTGTTGGCGGCCCTTGAGAACTGGAGTTGCCCACCCCTGCAATAGCAAGTCTGAAGGAAATCCACACCCCACAACATGCCAGTATCGAGTATAGGAAGAGTAATCCAGGCGCAGGCACTTACCTTGAAACCTGTGGCCCAGGTATCGGTACCTGTGTATTAACCAAGGGTAGAAAGTCGACGGGTCCCTTTGCTGAGAGGCAAAGAGGGGGTGCGGGGAATGGGGGTTTGCCAGGGGGTGAGCTGCCAGGGCATGGTGTGGGGGGACAGGGTGCACTGGGTTGGGAGGATGGGAAACAGCATCTGCGAAGACCAAGTCCTGGTTGGAGTAAACCCCTCTCCCCGCGGAGTGGAAGCCGTTGAGGAATGGGTTCATGGGTCCGGAGTTGGCATAGCTGAGGGCAGCGGGTCTGATGGGCTCCTCGGCGCGGGAAGCTGGCAGGGGACTGTCC
Organism: Ascaphus truei; assembly: GCA_036426205.1. NCBI lineage: Eukaryota > Metazoa > Chordata > Amphibia > Anura > Ascaphidae > Ascaphus > Ascaphus truei. The sequence goes on from CM071573.1 coordinate 39,440,059, forward strand.
TTGGCCACCAAGGATTCGATGGTGAAACACCTCTTCGGGGTGGGCTGGAACATGGTGGCCCCCCCAAAAAACCCCAGTCCCCCCTCAATCTCAGCCAGTGGTGCAGGGGGGGGGGGGCAGGATAGGCAAGAAAATAGGGCAAAAGCCACACCAAAAAGCCACAGATCTCCTACTCCTGCTGCTGCCCAAAGCGCAATCCTCCCACTTTGGGGCACTGATTTCAGGCTTCGTGTTCCTTCCTCCCGGAGGAAGGCGCAGGGAAGGCGCAAAGGGGCGCTAAGTCCGGAGACAATCCATGGATGTGCTGCGCTCTCCCCAACTTGTGCTAACGATGTGTTACTTGCTGCGGGTAATTAGTGCAGCGCTGACACAGGCGGCTTCCTGCGCAGCCGCTCGGGCGCGCTGATTGGACGCAGCGCAACAGGGGAGGCTCCTCCGTGCGTCACTGAGCCGGGATCCCGGAGATGGAGCGCCCGGACTGGGACTTACAGCAGCACAAGGGAGCAAGCACTGCCCAAAGAGGCCACTCTCACCGCACTGCCCACAGAGGCCACTCTCACCGCACTGCCCACAGAGGCCACTCTCACCGCACTGCCCACAGAGGCCACTCTCACCGCACTGCCCACAGAGGCCACACTCACCGCACTGCCCACAGAGGCCACACTCACCGCACTGCCCACAGAGGCCACTCTCACCGCACTGCCCACAGAGGCCACTCTCACCGCACTGCCCCAGAGCCACTCTCACCCACTGCCCACAGAGGCCACTCCACCGCACTGACCACAGAGGCCCACTCTCACCGCACTGCCCCAAGGCCACTCTCAACTCACCGCACTGCCCAACAGAGGCCACCTCTCACCGCACTGCCCACAGAGGCCACACTCACCGCACTGCCACAGAGGCCCCACTCACCGCACTGCCCACATAGCCCACACTCACCGCACTGCCCACAGATGCCACTCTCACCGCACTGCCCACAGAGCCACTCTCACACGCACTGCCCATCAGAGCCACTCTCATCTTCACCGCACTGCCACAGAGGCCACTCACCGCACTGCCCACAGAGGCCACTCTCACCGCACTGCCCAGAGGGCCACTCTCACCGCCTGGCCCAACATAGGCCCACTCTCACCGCACTGACCACAGAGGCCACACTCACTGCACTGCCCACAGAGGCCACTCACTGCACAGGTCACACTCACAGCAGAGACCACATTCACAGCAGAGGTCACACTCGCTACAGAGGCCTCACTCACCACAGAGGCCACACTCACTGCAGAGGCCACACTCACTGCAGAGGCCACACTCACTGCAGAGACAAAGGCCACACTCATCACAGAGGCCACAGTCACTGCAGAGGTCTCACTCACCACAGAGGCCACACTCTCCACAGAGGCCACAGTCACTGCAGAGGTCTCACTCACCACAGAGGCCACACTCACCACAGAGGCCACTCTCACCAAAGAGGTCTCACTCACCACAGAGGCCACACTCACCAGAGAGGCCGCACTCACCGCAGAGGCCACTCTCATCGCAGAGGCCACACTCACTGCAGAGGCCACACTCACCCACACTCACCGCAGAGACCGCACTGTCCACAGAGGCCACACTCACCACAGAGCACACTCATCACAGAAGCCAGTCTCACCACAGAGACCACACTCACCACAGAGGACAGTCTCACCGCAGAGGTCACACTCAATGCAGAGGCCACACTCACCCACACTCACCACAGAGGCCGCACTGTCCACAGAGGCCACACTCACCAAAGAGACCACACTCACCACAAATACCACACTCACCACAGAGGCCACACTCACCGCAGAGGCCTCACTCACCACAGAGGCCTCACTCACTGCAGAGGCCCCTCTCACTGCAGAGGCCACACTCACAGCAGAGGCCACACTCACAGCAGAGGCCACACACATAGAGGCCACACTCACCACAGAGGCCACACTCACCACTGGAAAGTCTCACTCACTGAGAGGCAAAAGTAATACATTGCATTGTCTATTCATCAGTTACTCTAGGGCTCAGCAATTACTAGCCGCCTCAGCCATGCAAAAGGGCCTCAATTAACTGGATATTAATAAATATTTTTATTTATTATTATTTAGTGAATCCATGTGCAATACTCTTAGTATCTAATTTGTATTGTCACTTGCATTTACTGCTAATATTACTTTTGCTTATAACTTTTTTTTATTATTTCTTCTTATATACACCTGGGACATAATTAAAACAATTTTTACAGATATATATATATATATATATATATATATCATATATATATATATATATATATATATATATATATTATCTATATATATATATATATAGATACATATACACATACATACATACATATATACAACATACATACATAACATACATAAAGTAATTGGTAATATGATACTGATCAGAACTATTTTTTTTATTCGTTCATGCATTGCATATGGATAGACTAGAAATAAAATGGAGATGCTTGAATATACATTTTCTAGTAATACGTTCAGAAACTTTTTGATTTCTTCAAAGAAAGGACCCCAATTCATATTATACCCCATCCAGTATGGGTGGGGGGGGGGGGGGGGGGGGGGTTCAATAATTTGCAAAGTAATATTCTACCAGTGAGAATGAGGAGTGTGGAGCTCTCTAACATGGACCTTCCGTCCCCCAGGTCCAGCTTCGCAGTGTGATCGGACGTCTTTGCAGAAGCCTGTATGTTCAGAGGGCCGTCACAATCATATGGCATTGCTACTTTGTCCCTTAGCGCCTGCATCAGATGTAATAAAACGTATGTATAGAATTTCCTTAGACTGTTTTTTTTTTTACCTAAAATCTCCCGTCGGCAAAATTGGGGCAAAGTCTGCGCAAAAGAATAGCCCCAGATTTTGCAAAGGAAAAACTCCCGTTGCTTTCCATGGGATTCATTTTCTTTGATTAATATGGCTCTTTTCTTTTGTACCCCACATTTGTAGTCGACAAACTTTATAGCAAATAGACCCCACTGCCTATACCATGTGGGGTGTAACTTGTGTATAAAGAAGAGAGAAGTTGATACATTCAGCATTGTCATTTGGGCAACAAGTATCTAACTGCATGTATGGCTCCATATAAGTATGCATACAAGAGGGCTCAAACTGACGCAGGGTTCATAGTTACATTGATATGAGATGTCCATTCTATAAGTGGCTGTGAGCATCATTTTAAAGCTAAAACACCCAGTCTGGGAACTTGATACATTGTATTACCCGGCTCAACTAAGGCTATTCGCGTTAACTCAGTTGGAGTGAGTCTCTCATTGGAAGTTCGTCTGTTTCACAGCACTGGCGCTGAGTATTTATCTAGAATTCGTAGTCCTCTGTTTCTTGAGAACTTTTAGCTTGACAACACCCATAAAAACGATCAAACCTAAATAGTTACTTTGTAGTATGTGGGAAACTTATAGGTTTAGGCGTAATGGGACCAGTTTTCCCCGTGTCTTTTGGTGTCTGAAATCAGCTCTGGATCTGGTGGAAACAGGACAGGAGACGACAAGGAGCATGGGGAAGGTAAGGTGTGACATGAAAGTCATTTTCAAGTAATAGAAATAGAATTAAGGATACACAGTTGATCTTGGGGGGGGGGGGGGGGGGGGGGGTTTAGATAGACACATATACAGATTAAAGAAATTGATGTTATGAAAACCCATCACCAAAGTGGGATCCAGAGGCCTGGGCAGGTTTGGTCAGCAGAACCAGTTCACTAGTTCAAGATCAAAAGATCATACAAGGTCACAGGCAGCATGCCCCACATTAAGTAAAGAGAAATGACTAGTTATAGCTTCCTGGCTACAACTGGATGGACTGTATTCATCAGCATTAAACTCAAACATTCAGACCTCATTGGAAGAACAAAAATCCAACCCCCCCCCCCCCCAAAAAAAAACCGATGAAGAAGAAATAGACCTATACAAATGGTTGAGTTAATTCCCAATACTAGAACATAAGACCGATAACCCAATCAAACCAAAAAAATGACCTAGAGAAACCCCACCAAATAAATCACAGGTCTCGCCATTTCTTCTACTCGTGTAACCCTTTTCCTGACAGAATTATTGTAAAACAACGCGTTGCAGACCCAGTGAGCAGCGAATGGTTTAAAATAGTTAATATGAGAGATGCTGGTCAGTTTATTGGTAAGAAATTCTTCACATATCCATCCATTAAAGCGCGCATTACACCACCAGTAAAATGACCAGCCGGTGAAATGTAACAGCGCCAGTGAGAAACTAGCAGAACCTTTTGGAGCCTGAACTCCATTTAGGGCAATAACATGTACCCCAATAAGCTCAAAAGCGGTGTATGTGCCTTGTAATACTCTCACCCTCTCACTTTAATATGCCATTGCACAGCCACTTCTCATTCTGAATATGTCCTGTACACTTCTTATTTCTACAAGACAATGTAGATACCCAAAGCATATTACTGGGGCCAACCTCTCCAGGATATATTTCCAGGATTTATTGCACTCAACCACTACAGCGTCTCCTACCTAGTGAGTCTATGACATTGGGTGTTG
>CM071573.1:39449770-39474347 GCA_036426205.1 Ascaphus truei
TGTGTGTGTGTATAAATACACACACACATATATATGTGTGGGTGTATTTATACACACACACACACACACACACATATGAATATGTGAATAATGCATATATATGTATATTTATATATATATATATATTCACATACACATATATATTAATATGATATTTAAAAATTTGAGAAAAGGGCAGGGGATAAAGAAAACAATTAGTAATTATAAAAGAGTACTGACGGCTGTAGCAACAATAATTGCTTGACACCCCTATCCATTTCATAAGCGGACTGTAATTAAACTCCAGTTAGGGATTTCTAACCTTTTTGTCAACAGGTTTATTTGCTACATTAAGTGAAAATTAGAGCTCTGGTGTTGTTTTGCCATTTATGAAAGATGTAGTTAACATCATGCTGTGTATTTCTGTAATAAGGAAGTTAAGTATGAGCGCTTTCCCATATCATTATATGAAATATCCCTAAAGCCCTTGATAAATAGTCACACGAGCAAAGCCAAGTGGTGTATGTAAGCAGCGCCCCCTGGTGGATCTCACGGCCCATAACATGGAAAGTCTTGCAAATACTAAGAAAAAGAGACTATAAAAAGTAATACTTTATTAATAAAACTCAGTGATTAATCGGACTACATGGGCGTATTCATAATTTTGTTGGAGCATTTTATGAGTCATACATGTTATGCCTCACTTAGCCCTACCCTTATATACATATCATAGTTAGAATGTTAGCGGAGACAAAAAATAATTTCACGAAGCTGCTTTATATGTAATAGCTAAGAAAAAAAATCAAGATAAACATAATGCCAACATCATAGAAATGGTGCCTTATTCTTTAACTGACCAGTCCAAATAAATTGGGGGGAGGTTAACAGTGGAAATGTACATTTATCAAAAGGATTCTGCAAATGTGTGTGTATGTGACGTTGTGTTCCACTGGCTATAAGAAGGTGATCATGATCAGTGAGCAAGTTTTATCACAGCCCTGTTACATTAACTCTTTCACTGCTGAGCAATTGTTGACCCCATTAGAGAAGTCCCCAAAATACTTGCATTTCTACGTTACAGACGATGATTTGTGTTGTTTGTGCTAGTTAGGACTTATATAGTAGCCGTTCAGCGCTTCAGCTAACACCAAGAGATGCCTATTTGAATGACAAATATTTGTAAAGCTATATATCAAACACACACACACACACACACACACACACACACACACACCCACACACACACACACACACACACACACACACCCACACACCCACACACCCACACACACCCACACACCCACACACACCCACACACACGTATGTATTGCTACACAGGTACACAGATTACTTTACCTTTATCCCTGTATGGGATAATATGAAAGTGATCTCTCAAGTCTTGGAATCCTTAATTCGCTCCTCATATTGATTGCAGAGGGGCCAAGCCAGCTAAAGGGGCTGAGAGTGTCTTAAGGATGTAAGAACATTAGCATGCTGCTAGTGCCAGCATAACGCAGCACTGCAGATCCCTGTTACTCATACCTACTGTACTACAGGAGATAGCTGTACAGTACATGACTAGCTTCCCTAAGGCAATTCAAATCTTTTCTACCAATATGAGGCTTATGTATCAAAATCTCATTGCTGCACAATCGATGCAAAGCTAATGTCATCAATGCACCAGATTCAGCAATAGGGGGGAAATCAGATGGAAGCAACAAGATGTATTTGGTCAAGTCTCACTGTTGTATTTGCACTATTTCTAACCTCCGTGTTGTCTGTTATTTGTTTCAGGGGCGAAGAACAAATGCAGTGAATCATTTCATGAGGATCTATCCATTTTGTATATGTTTATAACAAGGGGTGGCCAACTCCAGTCCTCAAGAGCTACCAACAGGTCAGGTTTTCAGGATACCCAGGTCAGGGTCCCAGGTGGCTCCTGCGCTAAAGCAGGGTTATTCTGAAAACATGACCGGTTGGTGGCACTTGAAGACTGAAGTTGGCCACCCCTAGTTTATAAGAATATAGTCAAAAACTTTATTACAATGCTGACTATTTAAATCTGACTAGGGAATATATTTTTTAGGCAATATTTAGCAATATTTAGAAGAAGGTTCTGATTCCACACACATCCATTTTCACACTCTACATTAAAAAAAAAACATATATTCTAATTTTATTGGTAAAAATGTGTATTCTACACGTCACAGATCTCTGTAAAACTCACCCTGAACAAACTCTAAAACAATGCGAAACCTGCCATGTGCAACGCATGCTGTCGCTTGATGCTTAAACTTAAGTAATATCCTTGTTTGAAACATTACAGAATAACACAATTATCACAACTCTTCCAAAACGTGTGATGTATCAAAGTGTCCCGTCTGCACAACTTGCGCTAAACATGTATAACCGAAACCAATCTTATTGCGTTGAATGTTATATATAACCCCGGTGCATTGAGTTTATCGCAGTTTTGCAGTCGGTACATTTTGACACATTAATCACACTTATGCGCTATGTTTCTTTTTTGTTTAGGATGTTGATTCGATATTTTTGCCCTAATATTCCCTATTTGTAATTTTATAAGGGTTGCTTGTTTAAACCAATTTAGATATAATGTATGCGGAAGGTTTTTAAGTACATTACAAGTCTGTCTGCCTTTGACATTCATAAAGTGTTTAATATCATTATCAGCGTCTCTTGGTTATTTGAAAGAAATTATATAGAGACAGAAACGTTTGATTGCATTGCACAATAGATTATAATAACGAAAGTCGCTTCCATAGGTGAAAATACACTATTTTATAGTCACCAATTTGCAATCAACTAATGTAATTCGATTTGCAATAATTTTCTTAAAATCCTGATTATTTCAGATGTAAAAAACAATGAGAAAAAATTATAAATTAAAAATCAGAGAATAAAGGCACCATTTATTTTTGACAATAACCTCCCCTGCCCGTCTCTGTGGAGGTCTAGGAGGTAAATTCGATTTAATTATACTTACAGTTTAAAATTAATCTTAAACGGCAAATACACATTATCAATATTTCTATAATAAATATGCAATGTGGCGCCTGGTGTGTGGGTTGTGTGTGTGTGTGTGTGTGGTGTGTGTGTGTGTGTGTGTGTGTGTGTGGGTGGTATATATATATGCAATATTTTCATGTTACAGAACTCGATTATTTCCTTGAAATGTTTCCTAATATTTTTTCCTGTCAATAATATATTTCCTTTTTTATATATATTATATATATATATATATATATATATATATATATATATATATATAATATATATCTATATATTATATATATATAATAAAAAGGAATATATATGACAGAAAAAATATTAGAGAAAATTTTGTTTTTTTCAGGAACTATCGACGTTCTGTAACATGAAAATATTGCATATATATATATATAAAATGGGGTTGGGTTTTCAGCTTCCTAAAATTGTGTATGTGAAATTGTGTGTGTGTATCTAAAGTAGTGTTCCTGCTGTAAAACTGCGCAGCACTACACAAGAATAAGAAGAAAGCAAAAGATTTATAGAAGACAAAAATCTTACTGAAAATAAATTGTTTCCTTTGATAAATGTGGTGCTGTGTTGTAATAATAATAATAGTAGTAATAATAATAATAATAATAATAATAATGACATTACATATCGCTGTTCTTTATGTAATTGTTAAGAAATGAACCACTGAGAATACAAATATGTGTATATTATTACCAATGGAATAAATGTACAAACGCGTATGTGAGTTATTTAAAATATTTAAAAAATAAATGAAGAATGCTTTATTTTCACTTATTTATTCGTTAAAAAATACATCAACCACCATTCCGATTTACCTGAATTAATATGGAGTAATGCTATTTACTCATTGTATTGCTCATCAGATAAAAATAGTTGATTGGAAAATCATATCAGCTTTTCATATTCACAGGGGAACTGCACAACGCGTTTTTCTGTCGGACTGGAACACTGTTTTGTGTTGTTTAATTACATACAACTTGGATTTTCCTGACACTTTTCATGGAGCATTAACAGATTTCCAAAATAAATACTGTATTCTGCCCATCTTCATCAACACATGCATTTGTGATGCATCTTACACAATATGTATGCAGACTATGCATTGGTAGACTCATTGTATATAGTGTTCAAAATTATTTCTGACTCAGGGCTTTTATTAGCATACTTCCTTGCCTATCCTAGCTGTATACTGACCCTGATATGCCACGTGTTGATAACTGGGATTCCTCGTCACCTTGGAGTCACCTTGGAGTCCTTCATTCCTCCTTGTGTCCTCACCAGAGAGCTTTATTTGTGTGTTCGCGATGTAATATTGCTAAATGAGCCTTTTCATGCAATTAGTATAGCAATTGTAATAAGAAGTTGACAGAGATGAGTGATCAACTGTTCTCACCCTGTGTACTGTAGTTACTTTTCTGCTATGGCCACTTTAATGGTTGAAGAAGTCACTTGCTGGCAGATCCCTGCTGCATGGGGTGAGCTGTTTCTCCCCATTTATAGAGGGTCTGTCGTTGAGTTGCAGGTTTCTCCAGTTGCCAGTGGGTAATACACACAGACTACGAGAAATAAAACTTCTGGTTGAAAACAAATCTTAATCATAATTTCTGGAAACGAAACTAAAAAAATGGGATCAATTGTAATGAATGTGTCTAGGGTAAGCGATGAATCTTAAAAATATGGGAAACTACTCTGAAACATTTGATCAAACCAGGATACTGAGAATGTAGGCATCTTTGCAAATATTGACTCATTTTAAATGCAGAATTGAAAGCATTCTATACATGAAAGTTACTTATATAATCAGAAATACATGCTAACATTTCTATTCACATGCTCTTGGAAAATTGGATATATCCATCAGCAAGCACATATAATTTTTTTTTTAAACTATGTATTCGCTGGAAGTGTGAAAAGTTGCAGCTTTTCCAGTTCACATGAGTTGGTGTTGATTACAATATCTTACATTATCTTACGAAAGAAGGATTGGGATGTTTAAACGAAGCAAGCAGTTACAGGGTTAAAGTTTTAATTCACACGGGAAAGACAGCTACATTAATGCAGGAAGATGCAGCACCTAGCAAACCTTTCCTGAGGCCAGAGCTCAGCTGGACAATATCTGTGAAAGCTTAGCGTAAATCCGAGACCATCCTTGCTAAACTAGAAGCTGTGTAACCTGAGGGTGTACAGCAGAGGCTAAGATTTCGACCCAGAAAGGGGACCGTTAGATTGTAAGCTCTGTGGGGCAGGGATTTTCTATGGTCTGAATTTATAACTCATGCACTTATTTCATTCTCATTCCTTGTCATGCATTATGTTTTTGTGTGAAGCGCACAATATTAACAATTATATTCTTTACTTGCATAGCGCTGACAATGTACCCAGCAATGTACAAATTGTTTTACTGGCACTATTCCCTGCACAAAAGAGCTTGCAATCTAATATTGGTGCCTGGTCCAAAATATGTATGTATGTATGTCTTTATTTATGTAGCGCCATTAGTGTACATAGCGCTTCCCAGCAGTAATACACGTGACAATCATATAAATAACAAATAATACAAATAACAGATCAAGGGAATAAGTGCTTCAGATATAAAAGTAAAATTTCGGAAGAGGAGTCCCTGTTCCGAAAAGTTTACAATCTACATTGGTGACATTATATAAAATAAATGTATACATAAAGTACAATATATACATACAGTATAATTTATACATGCATTATACTATATATTAGGAGAAGGAGTGGCTCAGTGAGAAAGACACTGACTGGCCAATGTCGGCTCCTTGTGACCTTGGGCAAGTCACTTTATCTCCCTGTGCCCCAGGCACCAAAAACATAGATTGTAAACTCCACGCGGCAGGGACCTGTGCCTGAAAAATGTCTCTGTAAAGCGCTGCGTAAAACTAGCAGCGCTATACAAGGACATGCTATTATTATTATTATTATTATTATTATTATTATATACATACTGTATAATTTATACATACAATATCATTTATACATACAGTATAATTTATACATACATATTACATTATAATACATACATATGAATTTATACATACCATATCATTTCATCACATATCAGTAGAATTTATACATCTACAATATCATTTATACTACGTATAATTTATACAAGATCAATTTATATTATACATTATACATACATATAATTATACATACAGTATAATTTAGACATACAGTATAATTTATACATACACGCAGAAGACTGAAGTCTGACTTAGTGATTATAATATTTTTCATATTATTATTATATTATTATATTGTTACCACTACTAATCATCTCTAGTAATTGTATAGAAACAATACATATGCAGTAAATGTACACACACACACACACACACACACACACACACACACACACACCACACACACACACACACACACACACACACACACACACACACACACACAACAAACACACACGTTATGGTGGGTACAAAAAGTGACAAAACACCTCCACAGCAAAGCATATAGCAAATGGAAATATTACTGTATGCTCATCTGCATGTCTTAGACAAGTCTGCAACCCCACCTTTCACCATTATCACCCAGCACACAGCACTTCCACTGCAGCAAGGGATTCTGGGAAATGACATGCAAATGAACACACAGTGCCACCTTTTGCTTTAAAACCATTCAACATGGTCACCTATAGACTTAAGCTTGCTGCATGGTCACAGCTTTGAGCACAGCCAGGGTTAAGATGCATAGCCAGTAAACCCACCCACAGTCTGTCTGTGTCTCTTTTTCAATACAAATAACTTGTGATCAACTTACCTGTGTGCTGTCCCTTGATGTTGTGCTTCAACCGGTATTGTATGGTCTATTCTTGTGTAATGGGATAAGCACTAAACATTGTTTACTTTCCAGTGGAGTGCCGGCTGTTTTTTTTGGATTATATATATATAGTGGCACTCCACTGAAAGTGGTATCCCGCCTGCTGGGAGCAAACCGCTGGGGACTGGAATGCAGAAAAGATGGAAGCCGGCAATCCACCACTTAGAAAAAAGAAATAAAGTTTATTGCAAAACTGTCACCATTTCAGCTCTCTGCAGGAGAGAGTTCTCGCCCTGGGAAAAGCTTCTGTACAGAGCCAAAACGTTCACAGTTTTGCAATAAAGTTTATTTATTTTTCTAAGTCCTGGGGTGCCTGCTTCCATCTTTTCTCTCCCTCCCTCTCTCCCTCTCTCTCAATCTCTCCATGTGTGTGTATATCCATATATATATTCAGTACCACCTGTGCTGAAGCAGGGATAGCCTTAAAAACCTGACCTGTTGGTAACTCATGAAGACTGGAGTTGCGTACAGCTACAATAAGGGATTTATATCAAGGCAACAAAAGGTTGTGCTATGAGACACTGCAAAGAATATGTGGATTTGTTTTAGCCTGTACCTGTGTCAATAACCTTCTTACATTTGACGCAGAGTGTGAGTTATTGAGGATTAGACCTAACAGATATTAAGAACAGGTGGAAAAAGATTGATAAATGCGTAGAATGTAATATGTCCCATTATAACATGTTCCCATAAGTCTCCTCCCATGTTATATTGGACACTTTATACTTTAATACCCCTCCCCTTCCTGCGATCAATACTGTCCCAATCACAGGATGACCTGTCCATGGTAAAATAGGTGTACAACATGTAAGCACATGGTGGACTTTTAATCAAAGCAGAACTGATACAAAAAGCAGCACTACATTTTATTTGATAGATATAGTGCTATTTTATCCATGTATTGCTCCATCTTCGGATCTGAAAGAGTTTGAATAAAGAGATCCCATTGTTGTCACTCCGGGACGCAGGCTCAATACAGATCCTCCCACTGTCACTAGTTTCCGGGATTCGGGATACTTGTCATGTCTTTTTTTGATTGAACTCAGACAATTGAAAGCTGTTTACTTAATGTCAGGATTTATTGACTCCTGTACAGTTCTGTGACCATGTTGTTCTTGGAGGAACCTGGTACATTATTTGCAAGCTGTTTGTACATTGTTTTTAAGGGGCCCAACTACAGTACTCACAAATCTTAATATGCATAACCTTTATGACCCCAAAGGTTCCTTTATTGACCCCCAAAGGTACTCTTGCTGCTAGACAGATTAAATAGACATGTATTCAGAGCAGTTCCTTAGTTACCTGGCATATACAGTGCAAACTGCTCTTGACCTTCATGCCAGGTCCCAGCTGAGTAGGACAATGCAACTTCTCACCCTCTAATTCAGTTATGTTTGAATAGAAATATTGGCCCTGATTTGCTTGGAAAAGTTGACAAAACGTCAATAGTTTTATGTACAGAGCATGTTTTTTATTTCTCTCCACAGTTATTGTGTATGCTGCGTTCTGCTTTTAATTATAGATTATTTATGTGTCAATATAAAACTAGTGTCAGCGCACAATGCAAACACAATACTCTGCATAAGGCCTCGGGCATGGTCAGCGCTTATGCGCTGACCCGTGCTGAGGCGCGCTGCTGCTCGGCACTGAGCCCCTGCAGCCGCAATGAGAGCGGCTTTAGCAGGGGCTCGTGCACGCTTCCGCACGCCTGCGGAAGCGTGTGTCTCACCGAGGCTTGAAAATTTGGCGCTCGCCGGAGCGCAGGGCCGGTCACGTGAGCGGTTCGCCCAATGAGGGCGAACCAGCTCTGTGACGTCACTGGCCCGCCCCCCGCCCCCGGCCCGCCCCCGGCCCGCCCCCGGCCCGCCCCATGACAGCGCGCTGTCTAAGGCCAGGGAAAGCACCCGTTTTCCCTGAGCCTCAGCGCGCCTCAGCACTGTAGAGGCACTATGTCCCAGGCCTTAGACCATGTCCTGCCAGATGTACATGGCCGTGCAATGCACTTAGCTATAGTAACATTAATGTGTCCCCATACAATTCAAACATACACATAGTACTCCCTCCTTATTTCATCTTATACAAATGCATCTCATATTTGTAACTACACTGGTGCAATCTTCAACATGTGAACCTACAAACACCTACTGGTTTGTTTTGAGTTCACTCCCCTTTCTCGCAGTTCCAGGTGAAACTTCAGGGGAGAATGAGTGAATATTCACCAATGCAGATTCATGAGATTTTATTTGCAGTGACCTGTCCTACCCCCATACATGAACTCCAGCACTTCCTATACATATGGGATCATCAATCAAAGGTTCCCAGCTGCAAATCTGGGCCAACAAGAAAACTTGCACCAAATTTTTCAAAGAAAAGCATATCATTAAAATCAATTATTTTCTTTCCTTTGATAAATCGGGTGCAGTATTTTTGGCCCAAATTTTCAGTCAGGTGACTTGGATGTTGACCCCGTTACTCTCTGACTGCCACTGAAAAATCCACCTAGGATTTAACTCATGCAGTGCCAGAGGGTCTGGCAGGGTATCATGTAGCAATGCTTTGCAAGATCCTCTTGCATTGAAGCGCTTAACAATGAATATTTAACCAAATAATGCACCAGTTAATATAATAGAAAAAGCTGGGATCCCTTAACACAGCCCTGTTCTAACTGCAGCCCTTGGGCTCTCCCTGTTGGGATGGCAGAGCGGTGGCAATTTACTATGGTTATAGGTTAGGCCTTCAGTGCCAGAGAGATAATGCCTTCTTCAATGCATCGGTTTGCAATAAATTAAATGCCCCTCTGGTGCTGTTATTCTTTGTAATGGATTTCCCAATTACTGGGGTATTGATAATACCAGGCTTATCACGACGATGGGGAATTAAGGATGGGTACATTTGCACAGCTTGTAAGACTGGCTCCTAGAAGGCGTTGATGAAAAACAGGGTACAGAGTACAAGGCTATTGTAAGAAGTAAAAATAACGTGCCTTATTTACTACAAATATCTCTTCAGTGTGGCACCAGGAAACTGACCAGGAATGCTGAGCCAGTGATGCTTTGGTTGTCAGTAAATGTAACTCTAATACTATAAATACAACTATGAGAACATCCTTCAACACTCACTAGTTTAGAAGCCTGTGCAAGAGGGGTCCTCATTGCTACCCAGCACGGACGGCCACCTCCAGTCCTTAAGGGCCACCAGCAGATCAGGTTTTAAGGATATCCTTACTTCAGCACAGGTGGCTCTATCAGTGGATCCCTGCTTCACAACAGGTGGCTCAATCAGTGGCTCAGTCATAGACTGAGGGATATCCTTAAACCGACCTGTTGGCGGCCCTTGAGAACTGGTGTTGGCCACCCCTGCATTTTAGTATACATTAGAGGGGGGGGGGGGGATCATTTGCTGGAGTTATAGTTAAAGGGTCAACCACCCCTAGGACAAAAGTGTATTAATGGCACTGACATGTTAAAGGGGTCACATGTGGATGATCGATGTCTGCTACCCAAATCTGACACCTACAAATAATTTTAAAATAATGTTAGTATATAAAGATGGTGAGGTGAGCTTTAGGAGGGCTTTGATTGTCCCTTTTTATGCACAGCCACTGTGTGTTCAACAAGAGTTTATACAACACGAGACCCCCCTACAGTTCGATTTATCCATTCACTGATAAGGGCAGTGTGGGATAAGAGTAAAGAAGACAGACGTACCCTTCCTTATTCAGAGGACAATAAAATATTCAGCTTGTAAATCATTTCCCCACAACAATGAACGCAGACAAAATCTTTTCTATTGGCATGGTTAGATTAGTTCAAGGAAGACAATTAGAGTGTTAACTTTTTTTACAATAAGTTATTTTTTTTTGACTGTTACGTGGTATTGCACCTTTAAAGGAGCTGGGGCGTATTGTTTTTTGTATATTTGCGCTGCTTTTAGGCAGACATCCCAAATTGTGAGTGAACAATTGGAGAACTTTACGCTGCTTTCTATTTCACCTCCTACCTGGCAGTAAAAAGCATCCAAACTCCTATCTTATCAAACAAAAAAACCTGCCCAAGTCTAGTTCACATTGCTTTTTATTGTTTAGCTTTAAGAAGATCCCCAAATTTGTAAAATAAAATAAAATACCCCTTTGTTTCCCTTGCATGCAATTACAAAACTGCTGGCAGAGGAGCGTGAAATCTGGTCTTCAAAATGCCAGGAAACCTTAGCTTTAACTCGGCCAATAACATTTCATTTGGAGTTATGGAATTTGACCCAGTTTTTAATGTGTGTACCAGACCCACTTTGTAATGAATCACCACTCCCCAGTAATAACCCAATTCCAACAATTTATTTTGGAACATATGCATCAAAGGCTCCTGGCTGCGAAACCAGGGCACATGTGGACCACAAACCTGCACTGGATTCCCCAAATATAATGAATTCAAATCCAATGTATTTCTGCGTTTATAGATATGGTGTTGCTTTGTCACTCCACTTTTGCAGCCGGGAGACATATGCACGTTGTTGTCGGGATTGAGTATTAATCCTATCATACTTTCACCTGGTTGCAATATACTTTACTCCTAGTTCCTTTCTGAGCGTGGGGATACAACCGTGTGTCATTTCTGCATGACAGGAGATAACTGACTAAAAGCTTCTGTAACCCACTTCCTATGTCCTGCACTCCCCACTCAATCCTTAAAAATCCCTTCTAATTTTTTATTTCAGTTTTTTCATTATGTGGTTTTTTTCACCATCCGCATCAAGTGAATTAATTACAGTCCCCATAGCTCCCCATTAATACTCTTATTAGAATTATGATTGCAAAAGTCGCAATCTCCGATTTGGACTCTAGTCTCATAAATTGGCAGATCTTATGGGTGATACATGGACTTTTCCTAAATGAAATGATGTGGGATGTTATTAAGTCAAAAATAGACTATTGTTATTCCCTCCCCAAATCCTGACATAGGGGTTCTCTGTCTTTCCTCTGTGAGGCTTCAAGGTGCAAATCCAGCTTTAAACATTACAACAAGCAATACGAAGCTGGTAATACAGTAACCCCTCATCTGAGACCAGGTCTCACTTACGTTAATAACCCTTAGATTATCCTCTCATGTCAGCGCCTCTGGACTCCCTCCCCTGTAGGAAAGAACATGATTGGGAGCCAGGAACTTGGCTTTAAAACAATCTCTTAGCTAAGTGCTAGCTGCCCGGATCATGCGAGACAAGCTGGATGGCAGAGAAAAGCAATTTTTTTGTGGGTATAAAATTATTGGCTATACAATACACAAACCCTTTGGCGGGGCTTCATAACTTACACAGCAAAGCCGCAAGCACAAATCATTTCTGTATCCTGTAACCCTTAACTGGCCGGGGTGAGGGGAACAGTGGGGGCTGGGAAATATGATCCAAGATGCAATTAGTTTCCTTAGTGTTAATGTGTTTTTAGATCTGCATGAAAGCCTCGTCACTGCAGAGATGGAAGAAGGAGACATTGCAATGGTCTGGCAGCACTTATTGCCCACTTCTGCATTCTTCAGAGGGGTAACACCTAACATCATCCAACAACCAGTATCACCAGTGCCACTGTGTGTGTCAGTGTGAGCACACCTGAGATTACGGTGACTTCCTATTGTTATTAGATTTGTACTATCATATCCCGCAGTACACTGGCTGTAACCGATTATAACATATATACAGGCCAAAAGGAGAAACCCCTGAAACAGAATTAATCTATGACTTTCTGAAGCTCTAAACGTTGTATTCACATATTTCTGAAACTGAGGATCCTACTCCCCTCCACCTCCACATTGGGACAAGCTGTGTGACTGGACCAATCCCCACCCTATGTGAGACCCTCCTCCCACCCCCAGAAAAACCTTAATGGCTTCAGCTGTCACACTGGGTCATAATCTATCCTGAGCCCCACCTTATCCTGCAATAAGCATCCACCTTACCTTCTTGTTTCAACATTGCCCCTCACTCCTTCTAGTTTAGGGGTGCTCAAACAGGGGGGCACGAGATTGTCTGCGGGGGGGGGGGGGGCACAGAGTTTACAGAGGCCCTGCGCGTTTCCCGAAGGCACTTAAATTAATTCCAGGGAAGCGGCGAAAGCCTCTGTAAACGAAACTAAACTGCACTTACCTTGGCTCAGACGGCTTCTGGAGATGCGTTGCCATGGCAACGCGGTGTCAAATGATGCAGCAGGTCATGTGACATCACACTGCCATGCCAATGTGACGTTATAACGTCCATAACGCCGGAGCCGAGGTAGGGGGGGGGGGGGCGCACAGAGAGGTGGACAGTTGGCAGGGGGGCGCAGGGAATAAAGATTGCGCTCCCCTGCTCTAGAGTGTAAGCTCTCACGAGCAGGGCCCTCATTTGTATCTGGTTGTGCATGTTTGTCTTCACCTGTATGTAACTGTTCATGTTTATGTAATGTACATAAGTCTGTACCCCATTGTACCGCGATCCAGAATATGTTGGTGCTTCACAAATAAACGATAATAATAAATGTAGTCCCCTTTGGGTACTACTAGTTAGTATAAGGGGTTAACAGCCTTAATGGGTTAACTGGGTGGGATCACTCAGGTTACCCCCTCAACATCATATCATGCAGGATGACTATGCAGAAAGGGATAGCCCTTCCTTTGTATGCCTTGTGACTAGTGATGTCACCATAAGGAGATAGAAGGGTATATATAGCTCCACCCAATGTTTTAGAAACAGGTTCCTCAGGGTTCAGACTGAAGCCTCGCCTTGAGTCCTGTAAATAGGTGTGTGTATAGTTACGTGTATTAAGGATGTCAGGTCACCATTCATTGTTTTCAGTTAAGGAACGTGCCCTATATAGTTAGCGCCTATATTAATGGCCGAAGATTGTTCTCTGGCCAGAAGAGGAGTGTGAATGTGCTCAGCAGGGAGTTCTCTGAGTAGAAGCTCTGGAGCATTATCGGATCGGCCCTACCAGAAAGCCCTCAGTAAACATCCGATCTGACAAGTATAGACTAAGAATGCCGTGCACCGAAACAGGATAATGATCCCGCGGAATAGTATGTGTCCCCAAAAACAAGGGCCCAGCTGAGATAAGTCATTATTGAAGCTATGCAGTAGATTTCCAATCTAACCAATACTTTGGGGAAATAAGCCTAAATACCTCCCCAACGTAGGAGTGAGAGCTTCCTGGGGAAAAAAGCAGAGTAACCATATTGTTTGACACCAGTTAATGTCTATGTGAAGTCTGTCTGTTCGATGGCGAGCATTATGGACGGCTGTGAATAAAGCTCTAGTTTGTACTATAAACGTTCCTGGCGCCCATCCTTATTCTATCTGCATATCCACACCCAGCCTGCACAGACCTCGCACCCTGAAAAGGTATGAGAACCGAAGCCCAGCCATGTATATATATATATACCCAACTCAATGTAAACTCCTTTAGAACTGGGCAAGGAAGGTTATATAAGCTTCACCGCATGGCTCATGGCACAGGTAGTGGCATCTTCAGCTCTTCCGTTAATACAGAACGTGATGACGCCGCACTCCGTGCAAAGAGAAAAATAGACGTCACAGATGGGTTCCCAGACAGATCATAATAAAATCTTCAAGCTTTATTTTGAAAACATCTCATTAAAATTGTGCACATGGATCCAACAACAGAAAAATTAGCCTAACGAGTTGTTTGCTGGACACAGCGTTCATCAGAGGCTCCACTAAACGTATATACAGATATCTTTAGTTATATAGGTATATATATATATAGTTGTTGGGTGCTATAACAGCATACAGGCATACCCCGCATTAACGTACGCAATGGGACCGGAGCATGTATGTAAAGCGAAAATGTACTTAAAGTGAAGCACTGCCTTTTCCCCCACTTATCGATGCATGTACTGTTCTGCAATCATCATATACGTGCATAAGTGATGTAAATAACGCATTTGTAACAGGCTCTATAGTCTCCCCGCTTGCGCACAGCTTCGGTACAGGTAGGGAGCCGGTATTGCTGTTCAGGACATGCTGACAGGCGCATGCGTGAGCTGCCGTTTGCCTCTTGGGCGATATGTACTTACTCGCGAGTGTACTTAAAGTGAGTGTACTTAAAGCGGGGTATGCCTGTATTACACTTAAAGGTGTTGGAAACCAGCAGAGAAGCAGTGAGATGGGACTTAGAAAAAAAATACATTTTTCCTGCATAGGATTGATGCCGGGAATCTCTGGAGCTGATATACATTAATATTAGCACCAGAGACCCCTGGCATGAACCCTATGCAATAACAATGCATTTACAGTAAACTTCATTACCATAGCGGATAGCCTCGGGGACCCCCTACTTCCCGAGATACAGGCCCCGTTATGGGGTGCCGGTATCTCCTATGCATTTTATTCCCATGGTTATGTGACGTGGACATTTAAATGCATAGGAGATACCGGCACCCCATAACGGGGTCTGTGTCTCGGGAAGTAAGGTGTCCCTGAGGCTATCCGCTATGGTAATGAAGTTTACTGTAAATGCATTGTTATTGCATAGGGTTCATGCCAGGGGTCTCTGGTGCTAATATTAATGTATATCAGCTCCAGAGATTCCCGGCATCAATCCAATGCAGGACATTTTTTTTGTTTTCTAAGTCCCATCTCGCCGCTTCTCTGCAGGTTTCCAACACCTTCACGCCAACTTTTTCTGGCATGAGGATCTTGTGATAAAATCACTATTCTAGAGCGGTGATAAGCGTTCAGAGCCTAATCACTGCTACTAGAATTGCACGAGTTTATGAACATGCCGAAAAGCGGCGATAAGTGGCTTATCACCGCTGCCTCTGTGATTTTTTTTATGACCAATTTTTTTGGAGCGATTCAGTCTTTTATCAGCCACTTATCACTGCTTACTGAATAGCAGTAGGCATTTTGGGCGATAAGTGGTTGATAAGTGGCTTATGAACGCTTACTGCATAGGCCCCATAGTGTCAATTTGGTGGGCTCTGTATTCCCCAGTTCAATAAATCATTAGTGCTTTAGAGTTGCACAGTGCTTTACCAAACCACACGTACCAGTAGCATGGTGGAGAGTTAAAAGATTTTAAATTGTTCTTTTTAATAATGGTGATTGCATAAACCACGCCAAGAAGGCCCGCATGATTTGCCTTAGTGTTGTGAGATCCCCGTTGTAGTTGTCAAGAACTCTCAAAAGTGACATTTTGGGCCCCACTGGCTCTCCTTCAAGGCCAACATTGGAGGAGCAGATCTAGGCGCATGGAGTCATGTTTGCACATTGCATGCGCCCCTCAGCAGTTACCGGCTAAGAATCAGTGACACGTTGTGATAGGTTATTAACTAATTCTGTTTCTGGCACTGCAGATGTGCACTTGGCTCATTTCGTATATCAATTCAATACACATTTTCTGCTAAGCAGCCACTTTGCACAGAATAGGAGAACCGCATTTGGAACCAGAGAAAGCTGCTATAAGTTCCACAAGTTAACCTGATTCACTGCAGTGTAGCATGCACAAGAACCCCTGAGCAGCAGTGTGATATGCTTAATGGTAGAAATGGATTGAAGGCGGTCACTGCATAATAGAACTCAGCCAGGAAAGGATTAAAATAAGCTTTATTTACGATGCTGCACATTACAGAGAGAGAATCTTGACGTTTCGTCTCGTCGTGAGACTTTATCAAAGGGAACATTCTCTCAACAATGCAGGCAATCTAAATAGGAAGTTTAGATTGCCTGCATTGTTGAGAGAATGTTACTCTTTGATAAAGTCTCACGACGAGACGAAACGCGTCAGAGATATTCTCTCTGTAATGTGCAGCATCGTGAAATAAAGCTGATTTTAATCCTTTCCTGGCTGAGTTCTATTATGCAGTGACCGCCTTCAATCCATTTCTACCATTTCCACTATCTGGCTGGAGCACGCTGGCGATCCTGCTGCTTAGGCAGCCGTGTATCCCTTCCAGTGTCTGACGTCCGCCCGCCAAGCGTGAGCAGCGTCGGAGCGCACGGCTTGCTGGGACCTGCCCAGAGAGGCAGTGAGACAACGCCATACACCTCGCGGAGGACCTGTGGAGCAGTGAAAGGTGTGCAAGACGGGCACAGATGGCTGGGACCTGTCCTGGAGAAGCAGTGAGACGACACCATACACCATACACTGCGTGGAGTGTTCGTGAAGCAGGGACAGGTGTATAAGACGGGCGGTGAGGAGATCGGGTCGGGTAAGGGCAGCGGATTTAGACTGCCGTGAGTTCATGAGGGAGGCTTCTAACGTGGCTTCCCCTCTTGCCTCTATCTATTTTCTGCTTATCAGCCCCCCACCCGGGTCAGTCTGTTATTCAACACCTCCCCCCAATTGATATTATTCATTTCATGGGTTATTCTGCAGCATAATTGCCTTAAAACTTTTCTATACATATAGAGGTTGCATGCTTACAAACAGTCTATTACACTTGTTAGAGCACGGGACATTTGGGGTTCATCCCCCCTTTTTTTCCTGATATGCTTAATGGGCTATTGCAGTTTAATTAATGAGATTCTAAAATCAACAAATTTAGCTATCCAGCTATGGAGATTTATTTACCAAAGTCTCGTGACTGCAAAACTAGGGCAACATCAGTAAAAAAAACAACAAAAGAAGCACATTGAATTGTATGGAATTTCCTCTCCGTGGTAAATCTGCTTCTGGTTTTGCACCAGTTTTGCATTTGAGAGACTTTGATAAATGAATGCCATAACATTTACTGTACCTTGTGTGTGACTCATCACAGCACCAACAGGAAGCCGGCAGTGATATACTCCGGGAACCATATATCTCTGGGCTACAGAAACCAGCATACAGATTTATCAGAGAAACAAAATCCATGTGCAACCCTGTGCTGTTCTGTAGGAACCCCCTTTTTGCCCCCGTTTTGCAGCCTGGAGACTTTGCTAAATAAACCCTATAGGAACTTGCCTGGATAAAAACAAATGTAAATAAGTAAATAATGCACATAATCATGATGAGCCCGGCTATATAAATAAACTAGAAAAGAATGCGGTCTTGTTAGAAATGATTTATTTTCACTGTTCTCCAATGATCTTGAGTAAGTAATTGTGGTTCTTTTTGGCTCCTCTCCACTCCCCTGAGGTTATTCAGTGTCACTACTTGTACACAAAAATAAACCATGCGTGTTGTTACTGGACCTATATTCCATATTCCTTGTAACTTATACAAACACAACTTGTTTTTGTTACAAATACATCCACGGTTTTCTCTATTTAGTGTCATTCACAGGGCCATCAAAACTCATGTTGTATATAGAGCTACATGTAGCATCCTACTGGTTAAAGAGGCACCATTTGAAGATACTAAACCTAACGTTTTTATGGCTGGAGAACAATGTGCAGTTTGTATCCAGTAGTGTAATTCTCTGATGGGTTTCACTTTCTTTTTTGGGTCAAATAAAAACTGGCAAAACAATAAAACTGCTCTGCAAAAGTAAACAGCGCTCTGTTTGTGTCGCTGACTGATCATTTTGCTGCCTATCCCGGCTATGAGAAGAGCAGCAGCAGCAGCAGTGACTTAACCATCGGAAAATACTAAGGTCCATGCAAGCTTTTCCCTAATATGGGAAATGTATTAGGATCACTAGGTGGAGATAGGGAGTTACTTAAGGCAGATATTGTAGCAACAGATACCAACTGTAGGTGTTTCCCCTGATTCATGTGTCAATCAGACCGCCACCTTATTGCAATCTGTGGTGCACTACAGCGGCTCAAATAGCGTGACAGCCCCGCACCCTGCTCACGCGTGGCTGATTTAAAACACTGTCCGATTTTCCCACTGGTGGTTTGTGTACGTCCCAGTGTAGCACGCCACGGCTCGCAATAATGCTGTCGAAATCTGCGCCTACAGAATGTGTATCTCCCATCACATGCACCAAACATCCGCACCGAAGGATTTAATTACCTGGGGGCTTTTATTATATACAGACTGTCTGGAATGGATTTTGCAGTAAGCAGTGTTGACGGTAATGCAAACTAAGGATAACCCATGCATTGCTGTGTAACCTGTTATCCTCTAGCAGACAGGAGTTTAGTAGGCAAAGAGCAGAAAAAGGGCTGTGTTAACACCTTTGTCACTAGGGAAATAACAGACCATTAAGAAAGGTAAGACCAGTAGCTCTTAGCATTCCACCTGCAAACAATACTGTGTCTGTTTAAGTCATCCGAAAGTCTCCAGGCCCCTTCAGAGCTTTCCAAATCTCAGCCACAACTGTGCAAAACAAAACATGCTTCTCATGAGCTCCAGGCCCAAACATATTCCCACTATACAGTATTCTTTTAATTATAGAAAGATACAATACTTTAGATCAGCTGTTTTCAACC
The DNA here is from genome assembly GCA_036426205.1 of Ascaphus truei. NCBI lineage: Eukaryota > Metazoa > Chordata > Amphibia > Anura > Ascaphidae > Ascaphus > Ascaphus truei. Next base: position 39,468,989 of record CM071573.1, read on the forward strand.
ATTTTTTTGTTAAGGAACCCTAGAATTATAATGCGAAATTCTGGGGAACCCCAACCTTCTCTCCCCCCCTTTCCTTCTTCCCTTCTTACAGTTCCCGTCATCTCCCACACTTACACACTTACAAACACACTCTCTCAACCTTTCACACTCACACACTTACACACTTACAAACACACACTCTCACACTTAAACACTTACACACACACCCTCTCACACTTACACACACACACAAGCACACACACACATTTACACTTCCCCCTCTCACACTTACACACACACAACTCTCTCCCATACTGCGCTGCTCTTGTCCGCATCTCCCTCCTCTGGTCAGACACGGATCCGGCGCTGACCGCAGGAGGAAGGTAATTGAAATGAATGTCGGGAGTCCCTGCCACACCACTGCTCGGGAGCCGCCATTGGGGTGCCGGCAAACCACAGGCCCTGGTTGTCCCAGCTCTCTCCCCCTCCCCCTTGTTGGCAGCGGAACCCTTGAGGGGTGCCAACGGAACACGGGTTGAAAATCACTGCTCTTGATACAGAGAGGAGCTTCTCTTTTCTTTTTTGTTTCAAATAGTTTTTATTATTTTTTTCAGATCCGTGAAACAATAATAACAATAATAACAATAATAACAATAATAACAATAATAACATAAAAACCAAAAGACATAAGATAATCCTATCAGATGATAACAAAAAATTGTGCGGTATAATACAGTTCAGAGCAATACAATACCTTGCACTTCACATAAATAGACAAGAAAAGATAAAGAGGGGGGGGGGGGGGGGCGGACACCAACCTAGCTCTGAGACATATACTTATTCAGTACCAGATTTAGATTTCTACCTTATACCTCTTATGATGCATAGATAATATTGATAGTGTAGTATGGTGCGATGGGGGAGGTACCATTAGCGAAATATTATAGCTCAGACTTTGTTCATCATTGCTCATCCATCGGTAAACATCAATCATTAATCATTTATCCTCAATCGTTAATCGTTAATCCAGGGTTCCCATGTCTTATAGAATCTGTCTGTGGAATGTTTAAAGAATGCCGATAACCTCTCCATTAACATTATATCGTCAATCCTTCTTTCCACTGCTAGTCTGGAGGGGGAAAGGGGCTTTTCCAAGCAGCAGCTACCGAACATCTGGTGACTGTTAAAATATGATAGATTAGGCGTTTTGTTGTGTGAGTCACGTCCTCTATTGGTTTCGCTAGTAAATAGGTCAATGGTTCTAGAGGAATTTTGAGACCAGTTGTGAAATCAATAATTTCTTGAATATAAATCCAGAATGTTTGTATAATAGGGCAGTTCCACCAAATGTGGACCATATCTCCAACAAGGCCACACCCCCTCCAGCATCGATCAGAGGATTCGGGCTATATCTGTTTGAGCCTTTTTGGGGTAAGGTACTACTGGTAGATAATTTTATAAATGTTCTCCTTAGTTACAGTACATATGGATGTTCTAGACACGTTCTCCCAGATATCGCCCCAATCCTCCCTATCAATTTCTAGACCCAGGCCGTTGGCCCATTTGACCATGTACCCATGATCTGGAGTGTTTCCTGCTGCTTCGATCCCTGTGTCTATTTTTGTTATTAGGCTGTTCTGATGGTGAATTTTTTGCACAGGGACTCAAAATTGGAAGGTTCTGGGAGGTCGAGTGTCTTTGAAATATGTGTAAAAAAATGTCTAATTTGAATGGACATAGCTGGGGAGTTAAATTTAGAAAACATACAGAACCCCTATAAGCTCATATTGAATACCCAAAATAACCACCAACACACACACACCCAACAAACAACACACACACACACACACACAACAACACACACACCACACCACACCACACACACACACACACACACACCACACCCACACCACACACACACACACACACACACACACACACATATATAGTGTAACAGAGCAGATGGCACACAGATACAGATGAAGACAGGTGCTAGTCCCATATGAATAAATATAATCAAAGGCTCCTTACCAGGCAGACCAAAGAGTCCAGAGAATCCAAAGTATACACAGCAAGGAAGAGACAGCACACTTAGTAACAAAAAAGAATTGTATTAAATAGCAGGCACATACACCAACGTTTCGGTCCTAGGAACAGGACCTTTATCAAGGGAGTGCTCAACACAAATGACCATCACCACCTATATATACACATAACTAACTACCTAATTAAAACCAAAACTGCACACACCTGTGTGACTGCAGCCATCTCCGGCGAGGAACCGATGACGTCATCGCCACGCGTCTATCACATGTGCTCACAGCAGTAAGGAGCATCATGAGTAACTGGGGAAACTAAGGGAACACCCCCTCAGCCAAGAATCAGCCTCTACTGCGCATGTGTGACGCTCAAGTCCCAGGCTGCCTCGCAATGACAGGCAACAGGAAGGAGAGGGAGGAGGGGGGGGGGCGAAGTGCTCCGTGAAAACAGCTAGAAAGCGCATGGATATAGAGGCAGCAGCCAGCATAACATATAAACAATAAAAATGCATAGAAAACCACCAAAGTGCAAACATCACGGCTGGGCAAAAGGACAACAGGGAAAGGGGGAATAAAAGGGAGGGGGGAGAGGGGAAAGGGAGGGGAGGAAGGTGGGAAGCAGGGATAGAAAGACATGGTAGAAAATAAAGTGACAAAAGATGAATGAAGGGCAAAACCATGCAAGCCAATAATGAGGACAATGCCAAAAGGCAGAATACCAAAAATCAGAAAAAAGAAACATCCAACACAATGATCACATATGGAGGACACTAGAAAATGACATTCTTAAATAAAACATCCAAGTCTGAAGTCCTCGTTAAGGCCAAACGGTGACATAGTTTTAAGATCGTGTATCATTTTAGCCTCCAATTGCAGCAGAAGTCTACTACGATCACCACCTCGAGACGAGGTGTCAGCTTGTAAGATGAGCATACACCTTAAAGTCGACAGACTGTGTTTTTCCTGTTTAAAATGTCTTGCCACAGGGAGAAGTTTGTAATCCTCCCCTGTGTTCGAGTCCAACAGCGCTTTCCTAATTGTAGATCTATGAACAGCCATGCGTTCTTTCAACATACGGCTAGTTTTGCCTATGTAATAAAGCCGACACGGACATCTGATGAAATACACGATGAATCTCGTCTCACAATTCATGGGGGTTTTGATGTGTATTGATTTTCCAGTGTGTGGATGGGCATAGGTTTGGCCAATCTGTAAAAAGCCACAGTTAATACATCCATGACTTTTATACACACCAGGCTTCTTATGTAGCCATGTTGTTGTAGGTGCATATTTGTTCGATGGATCAGCCTCCACGAGAAAGTCCCTCAGGTTTCTACGCCGACGATAGCACATCCTAGGTGGTACCTGACAGATATTGCCTTTTTTGGGGTCATTGCTCAAGATGTTTCAGTTCTTTCTAATACTACGTTTGATGACATTAGATGTGGTAGTAAAGGTACTACTGATGTTGATGCGGCTGGTCTCTATTCCGGCAATACGTGGTGAGAGGAGAGAATTCCTATCCACGCCCCTAGCTTTAATGAGGGCCATATCAATTTCTGATATATATATATATGTGTGTGTTGCAGGGGACATGCAATCACACACGCAGGTTCTCTTGACAAGGCTTCTTTATTGAGCCTTAAAAACATACAGTACACAAAACAAAATAGCTTCTCTTCAGCATACAAAAACAAAATAGCTTCTCTTCAGCAGACAAAAACAAAATAGCTTCTCTTCAGCATAGAAACAAGGCAGCTTCTCTTCAGCATGCAGGACACAGACAGTTCATCACACATGGACTTTGAAAAACTGACCTTATAGCAGTAATCTTTTCAGTATTTCAGTCCTGTCTCCTGACCAGCTAGCTTGCATGTGTGTACAGCCTGGGGTTTTTAAAAGACCTTGATTATGCAGCTGGGGTCAGACTAATTAAGCAGCCCTTCTCAACTGAAACTTAACCTCGTCACTGCTGCACTGCAAGCCTAAACATAGGTTTGCCAGGTATATGGCTGGTGACGTTCATTCACCCTGTCACATTCCTCCCCTGTTAGTGTGGGGCTGGGGCCACACACAGCTGAAGCCCGACCATCCACTCCTTCTCTAGAAAAGAAGTCAGCATTTGCATTTTCTTTTCCAGGCCTGTGCTGAATCTCAAATGAGAAGGGTTGGAGGGCCATATACCACCTGGTCAATCTAGTATTGGAGTCCTTTATACTATTTAACCACTTCAATGGAGCATGGTCCGTCACCAGAGTAAAATGGACTCCTGCCAGGTAATGTCTCAAAGCCTCGATTGCCCACTTTACTGCGAGGCACTCCTTCTCAATCACTGAGTAGTTTTTTTCCCTCTGGAACAATATCCTACTCAGAAAAAGGATCGGATGTTCCACTCCCACAAACTGTTGTGAAAATACTGCCCCTAGCCCTATCTCTGATGCATCGGTTTGCACTACAAAAGGCCTGTTGAAGTCTGGGCTTCTAAGGACGGGACCCTCTCATAGACACCTTTTTATGTCCTCAAAGGCTCTCTGACACTCCCTTGACCATACCACTTGTGTAGGGGCACACTTTTTTGTGAGGTCCGTTAATGGGGCTGCAACTTCCGAGTAGTTGGGGATGAACCTGCTAAACCCAGCAGAGAGCGTACCTGTGTTTTTGTTTGGGGGGTCGGAACTTCTTTGAGGGCAACTACCTTGTCGGCTAGTGGCCTTACTTTTCCACCTCCCACTGCATACCCTAAGTATTTGGTTTCCGCCTTACCTAAGGCACATTTCTTATGGTTGGCTGTGAGCCCTGCCTCTCTTAGAGATTTGAGGACCGCTTTCAGCCTATTTCGATGGGCCCGCCAGTGTTTACTATAAATGACAATGTCATCTAGGTAGGCTGCGGCATAACCACTGTGGGGTCTCAGCACTTTATCCATGAGTCTCTGGATGAGTAGCTGGGGCTCCATGCAGTCCAAATGGCATTATCACAAACTGGTATAAACCCATGGGAGTGGAAAAGGCTGTTTTGCACTTGAACTTTTCCTCTAAAGGTATTTGCCAGTATCCTTTTGTTAAGTCCAGCGTGGATATATATTCCGCGTTACCAAGGGCGTCAATTAACTCGTCCACCCTTGGTATCGGATATGCGTCAAACTTGGATACCGCATTGACCTTTCGGAGGTCCACACAAAATCTTACCTTCCCATTGGGTTTAGGGACCATAACTAGTGGACTACACCACTCACTGCATGATTCCTCAATCACTCCTAAGTGTAACATTTCTTGTACCTCCTTCTCTACCAGGGCCCTACGACTTTCAGGCAACCTATAAGGACGGGAACGTATTTTTAC